>OY829914.1:141193506-141356006 GCA_963691935.1 Nephrotoma guestfalica
AAGTTATAAATCAGATAAAAATAAGAAAACAATTTTGGTTATTGGCGTGGGTTGATGCTTTTAATAAACATATGTTTTTACCAGTGCCGCATTTTTCTTATTTTATTTCATGTGCTAAGTGCTTTGCTTTTCATAATTTATTTTTATTTTGGAATATGTACTTTAAATATAATTTTTTACAGAAATTATAATTTAAACATTTGTTTTTAGTTTACCAAAATATGGAGAATTGCAAAAGCAATGGTTGAAGCCTCATCAGATGATATTTCTATTGACCAAGAAATTTCAAAAGTAGACGAATCGAATATGTATGATGAAGATTTTCTTGGATACCCAATTATACTAAGTGAATTTTCAATTAATGTTATTGAATACATAGGAGGATTTATAGTCCGATATTTATTTAGAAAATTGAATTGTGAGGACTGTTGCACATTAATACAACAATGTAACTCTTATACCTCGCTAATCAATTTAAAAAATAAGGGTGGTCTGTTAACTCCTTCGTCGTCAGTATTAAAAATTTGTAAATATTCAGAAGCTGTATTAAAACGGGAATTGGCTATTGCGGAATACAAAAACATAACGCAACTAAAATCTAGTTCTAAATTGTTTAAAAAAAATAAGTTATAACATTCTTCACAACCTAATAAGTGTAAATATTTTCAATGATGAAGATCAATATAGTCATTCTCAAGAACACGTTAATTTGTTAGCTCATTCTATCATAGAAAAATATTATGACATCCGATTGAATTATTTTTGTAAC
The DNA here is from genome assembly GCA_963691935.1 of Nephrotoma guestfalica. Taxonomy (NCBI): domain Eukaryota; kingdom Metazoa; phylum Arthropoda; class Insecta; order Diptera; family Tipulidae; genus Nephrotoma; species Nephrotoma guestfalica. The sequence continues at coordinate 141,194,276 of OY829914.1, forward strand.
CAAAGGTCATATAAATTAAAGAAAGGAAACAAGTTTATTTCTTTATTACATTTCAAAGGAATGTGAAATAAATAAGCGTAGTGGTTTTATAATTATTATTTTTTATATTTTATGTTTTTTGTATTTTATAATTTTTTATTATATTAATATTATATTTAAATAAAAATAATTAGTATACTTTATTAAAGAAATAAAAATGTAATTAAATATAAATAATTTTTTAATTTAAACTTCCTAACTTCACTGCATTCTATCGAAAAAAATTCTAAATACGGCCCTGTTAATTTATATGCTTTCTCTTTTACCCTCCGAATTTGTGACGCTTGACAGTTCTTTACATTCATTCTATATACTCTATTTCTATGGATTTTTCCCATATAACATTTGCTATTTCATGTGCCACAAGCCAGAGCAGGATGGTTATATAAAAATGCATATGGCGGTCTCATATGTCAAAGAAAGAACCCCTCAAACCAGTTTTTGTTTTTGTTTAAAGTGACGCGTTAAATTTTTTGCTCTTAAAAAATCTTGAAAATATTAATTAAAATAATTAAAAAATAATTAAAATATTATTAAAATAGTTAGTGGATTGAGTATAGTGCATCATTTTAGTAATAAAAATTAAAAACATTTAATAAAATGAAGTGTCTCGTGAAAAACTGCTAATTACGCCTAAAAAATTACAAGATGGAATTTCGTACCATCAGTAAGTGTTTATACAAAATAAAATGTAAATTACGTTAAAAAGAAAGTGATTTGTTGTAAAATTATCCTTAATTTAAGTTAAAAATCAGATAAAAATAAGAAAACAGTTTTGGTTATTAGCATGGGTTCTTTCTTTTTGTAAATAAATGTTTTTACCAGTGCCGCATTTATCGTATTACTATGGTTCGAAAAGTGGGTGTTGATTGTTTCATGTGCTTTTCTTTTCATAATTTATTTTTATTTTGGAATATGTACTGTAAATACAATTTTTTACAGAAATTATAATGTAAACATTTGTTTTTAGTTTACCAAAATATGGAGAACTGCAAAAGCAATGCTTTAAGTCTCATCAGATAATATTTTGATTGGCCAAGAAATTTCTAAAGTATACGAATCTAATATGTATGACGAATATTTTTTTGGATACCCAATTATACTAAGTGAATTTTCAACATACATTACATTTTAAAGGAATGTGAAATAAATAAACGTAGTGGTTTTATAATTACTATTTTTTATGCACATAATATTATATTTAAATAAAAATAATTAATGCACTTTTATTAAAGAAACAAAAATGTAATTAAATTTAAATAATTTTTTAATTTTAACATTCTAACTTCATTGCATTCGATCGAAAAAGTAGTATTTTTCTAAACCTGACTTAAAAAAATAATTTATCGAATTGCGGTGATTTAAACCGCATATAAATAATTTTTATAATTTTAAAAACATATATTTGTTGATATAAATACGTTTATACTGAAAAATGTCGTAGTTTCATTCATTATTGTAGGAAACATATCACAAAAATATATGAAGGAACTTAATATTTCATGCCATCTATGGATGGCCGTAACGTCAGATTGGAATAATAAATTTTTGTCTTCGTTTCTTACGTTATTTATTTTATTCTTTTTATTCTATCTATAGTTCAGCAAAGTGCACTGTTTTATTTCTAATTTCACTTTGGTAAAATCGTATGAAAATTTCACGTGAAATCGAACTGTGGACTAGCCTTTATCGTTAGTAAGGACAAAATTTGCTGGTGAGTTTTTTAAGAAAATGAACTCATCCAACTCTTCCAAATTATCCATTAAGTTCAATGATACCTACACTAGCAGTCAATTATCGGCATTTCAATGGCGATTAATTGATTACAAAAACTATTTAGTAGAATAAGCGTTCTGTTTGTTGTGTATTAAATCAGTTTTACTAATTGGAATATTCAAAATACAAGTGTTTTATTGAAATATCTATCTAATAAATTATAACTAATAGTAAAATTATCTTTAATATTAATGTTATATGGAGCAATAATTTGGTACGCCAATAGAAAGTAAAATAAAAAAATGAACATAGAAGTTGAACTTGTTAGTGATGAAAAGAATGGTTGTGCTGAAGGTGTAGAACGTAAAGATGCCGAGGAAATTCAAAAACGTAAATTTTTATATATTCAGAAATATCTTTTTAATTTAGAAATATGGTGGATAAGGTTTCGGTTGTGTGCTCAAAATTTGTAAAAAACAATTTTATTTGTCATTTTTCATGCTCTTATTTTTTGTTTCAACAGGTCAACTAAACGAAATTTTATTTTATATATTTTAAGTTATGATAATGTCTGTATATTTTTTACTTTCTGTTTTAGTTGGAAATGAATATCAGGAAGAAGACTTTTGTAAAATTCCGGAAAAAGTAGAAGAGGATTATAATATGTCAGAAAATACTGCCGGCATAAACAAACGCCGCCATTCTGAAAGCGAAGATGAAAATATTTCGACCGTAAAAAAAATAAAACATTCTGAGAAAATGGAGGTCGTTGAAGTAAATATTTTAGAGAAAGACAACTTAGATTCTTCGATCGCACCCGAAACAACTGGTGTTTCTGATCCTGATAAAAAAAATTATAAAATTGATTCAACTACTGAAACTAAAAATCAAGCTACTATCGTAGCGTTAACTAGTGATGATCGGGATGATCTCCTAGATCGTCTCGATGCAATCGACTCTTCTGGTCTAAGGCCGCCAGATTTAAAATTGGATGAAATTGATACAACCGACCTCGAAAAGGATGACTTGTTAAAAAGATTAGAAGAAGCCGAGGGCGGAAATGAATCAGAATCTGTAACTGTTAACAACACTGCTAATGAGCAAATATTGATCAATGAGGATTTATTATTAGATGGCGAAATCTTACCAGTGGAGAAAGAAGAGTTTGAACAACCGTCATCAACAAATACTGAATCAGTTTTCAATGTTGAAAAAGTTGACGAAGAGCAGCCTGTATCTATTTTAGAAAATGCTAGCTGTAATGCGAATAATGACGTTGAGCCTGCAGTCGTGGTTGATTTGGATGATTCAGTATCCGATTCAAGAGAGGCAACGGAGAAATTGGTGGAAAACCATGTTTCGGAAAGTGCAATATCTGAGGTATTTACCGTCGATTCAACAGACGAACAAGTAGTATCACATAAAACCATTGAAATTTTAAAAGAGAATCTTGTTGATTTCGTTGATTCGACAAATGAAAAAGTAAATAAAGAAGTTCCATCGACCTCTTTTTCATTCCCTATTAAAGTTATTTCTGAAACTGAAATTATTCCACGCGAGGAATCAAACGAAATTGAAAAATTTAAAGACGATGTAGAAGTTGAAACGTGTGTGGATTCGACCAATGAACAAGTCAATAATACTGATGTTGATAACGATGATAATGCGACTCCGGACATTGTTGCTGAACCTGAACACGAATTAAATACAGTTGATTCAACACACGAAAAAATAAGTACTGTAGTTTTAGCGGAATTTAATGAAATAGCTGTAGATTCAACAAATGAAGTGGCAAATTCCACGGAAGTTAATGATAGTCAAAGTTTTGATTCTAAAGTAAACCCACCAGGTTCCGCTTTAGTCGAGAAAACTACCGATGACAAAATAGAATCTGTTGCATTAGTTGATAATTGCTCCGCAGAGCCTACTATATCCAGCCTATTGGACTGTACCACCGAACCAGAAAAAGTTATAGAAGATTTAGAAATACAGAAAGAAAGTGTTCACGTAGGAAAAGAAGAAACTAGCAATATTAAATCTGGTGATAACATTCCTTTATCTTCAGAAAATAACCATCCAAGCGATAAAGACGATGTAATGGCTGTATATATACAAGAATCGTCAGAAGCACAACCGGCAGTTGAAGGTTTTGTGGAATCCATTAAGCCGGATCAGGTAGACAATGATCAAGAAATTGTCCAAGAAATCATGCTAAATACACCGGAGTCAATGAAATCAGATGGTGAAGAACTACCAACCACGATTATTAATTCGGAAATTGAAGCAAAGGAATCGTCAGAAGCGCAGCCGCTCTACACAGAGAAAGTTACTGAAATAGTAATGTCGAAAGAGATTCCAACTTCATCGGTATCTTCTTCATCGAAGGATGATTTACCTACAAAATCCTCATTTGAAATTCAAGATGTTAAGGCCTTTAATATTAAAGAAGAAGGTCCTATGATTGAAACCCCTCCTGCGGATATTGTTGCTTCTAAACCAATAGATTCAAATTTAAAAGAAGAAAAAAATGAAGTGATGGATGTGGATGAAAATCTATTAGCTGATAATGAAGCAACTGATCTCTGTGAACAAGCAACAGCTGTTGTTATTGATTGTGAAAATGATGAAGAAATAACATCTAATGTAAATGAAATTGACGTGCCTGTTCAAGCTGCGATGATTAAGTTGGAAGATGCGGCCCGATATTCCGATTCAACAGCGAGTATAAATAGCACCAGCGAGGAGGCATTAATTAACCACAATAAAGAAACTCACGTTGAAGAGAGTGATAAATGTGAGGGTAATATAAATATGAGTATTGATGGCAATGCGAACATTTCAAAATCTTTGATCAAAGAAAAGTTATTTGGTAACGTGATGCTTATGAATAATGGCAGTTCAACCCCAAACTCCAACAATACGTCTGTCACTACTTCTAATGTTTTCAATAGTACTTCCATATTAAATACATTTGGAATTTCTTCTGAGAATGTTTCTAAAATATCGGATAACCCGAAACCCTGTAGCTCGTCATCTGTTATTGTTCTTAATGATGATGATACCACCGATACCACGGAAGAAGAAGGTAAAATTCGTAAGTAGGAATTCGTATTTTCCTGATTTATTTTTAAATGTACATGTATAATTTTATTGTTCACAAAAGTAAAATATGTCCCATCCTTCTTTCTTTTTAACATTCCAGTTACAGAAAGCGACACTCCGTGTTCGTCAGACGGCATTACAAATTTCGCTAAATCCATCATTAAATTAAATGGCTTATCACCATCCTCGTCGCAGTCTGAAGATATTAAGGGTCTTGATGAAGGCAATATACCAAAAGACAGTTTGAACGGTTTAAATTTCGATTTTACAAACGAAACATCCGAGGACGTATTATATGAAGTTGGTATCTGGTACGAAGAAAATGAGATGAAGTATTTGGTTGTAGAGAAGTTGGATCGCAATAAAAAATTTGGTGGGCGTTTAACTCCTGCATCGTCGAGTGATATAACAGGGAATGACTCGTCTGACAAGCGTTCGTCAAACGGTAGTATTGGAAGTATCGGCCCCTTTACATTACCACAAGCACGGTTATCGACCGTGTCTTCCAACTCATCATCAAGTATGAGTCAGAAAAGTGTTGGGAAGTTTGCTATTCCTGCGCTACCGCAAAGAAATAAGCAAACTATTAAAGGAATATCGACATTATGCAGCTTTATGATTGATCATTTTTCTAAAATTAAAGCTACTTTAAACCAGAGCCAAGAAAATCAAAATAGTTTGACGAACACTCCAAAAGGTCGCGGAAAAGAAGCTACAAAAAAATCGCTTGTTAAAGAACATGGTGAATTTGCTTATGAAGAGAAACCACAAAGTAACAGTAAAGGAAATAAACGTAAAGCGGACACATCGAATGATTCAGTTTCAACCACAGACGACGAGAAGACCCCTAAGACTAAAGTTTCAAAAAAAAACGCTAAATCATCAAATTTAAATGTGTCAAAGCAAGGACATTTTTTGGTTCCACCGTCGGAAGTTTTAGATGACACTAAAATTGGTTTGAATGTTTTAGCACGATGGGTAGATAAAAAATATTACGCGGGGAAAGTGGTTGAAAGTAAGCCTGGTATGAAATATGTCATTAAGTTTGAAGATGGCGCACTTAAAACGTTACCACAAGATTTAATAGTGTTTGGGCGTGATGAAAATGTTCTACCTTTACTTGGTCATGAAGTACATGCATTAGTGGAGAATGATGAATATGAAGTTGGCTTTGTTCAAGAATCAGAAATTGAAAACGGCGTAATTTTTTATAAAATATTAATTGATACAAAAACCATTCGAGTCACCAGTTCGGATATATATTTAACTGATGACCAGGCCAAGTCTATTCAAGATGTTTTTAAAAATATCAGTGACTTAAATACGTCCGATGATAAATTAAATGTGACTGGTGGGGCCGATTTAAAAGTTGGTTCTGCGATAAAGGGGCGGCCGCATCGTAACGTAGTGCAGAAACCCGAAGTAGTTGCCGCCACTGCAGCTACTGGTAGAGGAGGGCGAGGAAAGAAGGGTGATAAGGCTGGAAATGAAACTGAAGCGGGATTTTCTGGTGGCATTGCGCCTACCAAGCGAGGCAGAAAACCGAAACGACCCCAACCACAATCAGAAAGCAGTGATGTATCTGACTCTCTCGAATTGGATTCGGCACCAAACAGTCCAGATTCAGCTTTGGAAGCCATTAATGGCGTCCAACCAGAACTCCAAAAAACACCCAAGGAATCTCAAATTAATAGTAAGTTCCCATTTTCAGTTTATTTTATTTACTTTCCTTTTTTCAAATTTTCCAAATTTCAATTTAAAATTGTTTCTTAAATTGATTTTTGTAGAAATGTGTATCATGGCTGAATATTTAGGAACAGATAAACCTGATAAAAATAAAAATTTAGAAGATCTTTTAGGTCCCATTCCAAACAACAAAAGCTTGTTCCGTAATAAACATTTCATTCTCACTTGCACGATTGCCATGAAATCTCCAAGACCATCGTCTTCAAAAAAGGTATTTATTTACTTAAAATTTTAAATTATAATAATTTGATAAAAAGTATGTTTTAATAGTCCGAAACTCCCGATGATATGAAGAATAAATATAGGAAATTTACATCATTTCCTTTTATCAAAGAGCACTTACGTAAACAAATCGAGGAAGGTGGTGGAAAAGTGTATAATCATTTCGAGGATATTCCTAAAAACAAATACAAGCAGTGTAAATTAATAGCTCCATCGCCATGTGTGACGGCAAAGTACGTTCAATGTTTGGCAGCAGAAATCCCGGTAAGTTCTACTAATTAAAACAACTTAAAGGCATAATATGTCAAAATTAATATATTATATTAAAACTGGCTAAGCCTAACATTTGATATAAAGCAAAAAAACAATCTACGCTTTTCATGATAAAGATTTATTTATTTTTAATATAATTTAATAAATTCGCATCATAACAAATATTTGTGCGAACTAAAGAAAATATTTTAGCAATGAACAACCGGTAAAAATGAATTCCGAATTTTGTATTCTGAATTGCCAAAACATTTTGAAATTATCTTATTCTAAAATTAGTTTTTTGGTATAGCCACGCTCTAACTATATTTTATAGTCATTATCAATGCTCTTAAGAATTAAAACAATTCTAATGTGATCGTATGTTGCATCATTGTCAAACCACAGACCATCAAAGGAGATGTTTCATTTGAACTAAAAAATTAAAACAAATTTATTTCTGATAATTCCAATGTCATCGTTTGGTGTATTTTCTTGATACGATTACAACAACAATTTCGCGTGACTAAAGCAAAACTTGGTAAAACTAAAGCAATTAAATTTTTTTGCATAAGCTGAATATAAAGGAGAAATGCTTTGGCTGAATATCCACTAGATGTCAAAATACATTTTCTTCATCCATATATGATGAATAATTTATAAATTTTTATAATTATAAAGTGTTTAATATAATTATTTTTACAATATACAAAAATATAATTTTATAAAATTGTTGAGCAGCGGCAAATTTATCCAGCGCTATTTCATTAGCGTATTTCCTTAAAATTCAGCTAAAGCAAAAACGATTTATTTCTCAACAAAATACGCCAGTTGTATCTTTAATTTTTCTTACGCATTATACATATACGAAAATAAAACAAAATATTTTTGATTGTGTATGACTATTTGCAGCACATGAACCATGTGCCCAACCAACATGAGTTTAAATTTTTACGTTTACAAAGAATGAGGTCTCTCTTTTAGGTTGTCTCTGGTCAAACTATTGCAATGGAATACAGCACATCGAACAATACTACCGTGAGGCTGTTTTTTTAATTAAAACCGTGCGGTGCAGTGTATATTAGTTTATTTTTCTAACAAACAGCAAATTTGAAAAAAGAAGAAAGAAAAATTATACACTTCACCGCACGGTTTTAGTTATATGGAAACATGGTAATACTATTAGCTTTTCCACACACTACGTTTTGCAACAAAAATCAAGCTGCACTTGCCTTTCCACGCAAAACTTAAGTGCGGCTCGTGTCTATCTCTAAAATTATTTTCACCCTTCAAGAACACGGATATTTGAAGAACACGGATAACCCTTTCCTCGAATTACACGGTTTTAAACTACCCGATTTTCGTTGATTCTCTTTTATTTTGCTTTTTGCATACCATAACAAAAAAAACGTTACGGTTTTTTTCACTCCCGTTTTTCGTAGTCTCGAACAACACGGTTTCAAAGAACACGGACCGAAGTAATCGTGTTCTTGGAGGGTTTCCTGTATAATGAATCAAAATATACTTAAATATAAGTCCTGCTAACTCCACACATATGAAATAAACAATAACTAACTAAAGATGTATTGGTAATTTATTTTTTCTATAGTAAATTATTTTTAAATGACTAAGCATAAACATGTTGGTGCAGAAATAAACAAAAATTTGAAGAAAAAATCAAATTTACGATGCATTGTTAGTGTAACCAACACAATCTTCGGTAGTTAATTTTGGGTCCCGGTCGAAATTGCATATTTTAAAATGGCATTTTTAAAACCGGCATTTCTCAAAACTGCATATTTCAAAACGGCATAAGGTAAAAAATATCATTTTTCAAAATAGCATATTTCAAAATGGCATAATGTACAAAACGACATAGGTACAAAACAACATTTTTTTAAACTGCATTTTTCAAAACGGAATTTTTCTAAACAGCATTTTTCAAAACGGCATTTTTCAGAATTGCATTTTTCAAAACTGCTTGTTTCAAAACGGCATAGGTACAAAACGGCATTTTTCAAAACTGCAAATATTTCAAAACGGCATTTTTCAAAATTGCATACTTCAAAACGACATACGTACAAAACAACATTTTTCAAAACAGCATTTTCCAAAATTGAATATTTTAATAAGGTACAAAACGACATTTTTCATAACGACATTTATCGTTTATTTAGATTCTCTTTAATACATACATATATAAATAAATTTTAATTTAATACTAATTACATACTAAAAGGATATATTTCCAGCAACATCTTTCAAAAACCCATATTGCTGTATTCTTTTTTTTATTAAAATTAAATTTATGTTTTTTCTTAATTTCTTAGGTTTTTTTAACAAAAGTTAAACCTTTAATCTCATCGGTAATTTTTTTGTAGGCGTGCTCTTTTTTTAATATTTTTTTAACCAGAACAACCAAATAATATTCGAGTACAAAAAATATAATGCACGACTGCAAACGAAAAATAGCGAAAGATGGGAATTTGATTTTTTCAAGAGAAATTGGTAAAAACTGAATAATTTTGGGATGCGGCATCAATAACAATTAATTATTATAAGTTTAAAACGCAGTAAATATCAATGTTCGTTGCTGCTGAAATATTCGATACATTTTAGTAAGTGTTTCCGTTGCACTTCGCCCACAATTTCTAAGTAACATCAATAACAAATTAATTAAACTATTACAAACCGTTTTTAACATAATATATATACCAGGTGTCGCATGTATAATTATCTACCTGAGCGTCGATGTAGTATACACGATGTTCTGATGTAAATGTAAGCTATACACCATATTATATAGGTGCGGTAAACATATGATTGTTGTGATCTCTTAAAAATGTACTAACTTGGGTGGGACCATAAATAGGAAAAACACTCAAACAAAAATTGTAGTGGCGACGTATGTTAATAACGCTACATATCTTGAAACTAATATCACAACCTAAAAAAGATATTTCATCCTTTGTAAACGAAAAAATTTAAACTGTCTTCTTTTTCTGTAAATAGTTGCACACTATAAAATATATTTTGTTTTTTTGTGTATACGCATACGGTTCAAGCAAAAATCACAGATACAATGTAATTCCAATGAAGGTAAATACCTTTCTTATAACCTTTCTCCCTCTCCCATACTTACTAAAGTTTTTATATAAAACATGTAGAAGAAATTTGTCATAACCAATTTGATTTCATAAATTTTATTCAAAATCATTCTCATCTCTCTTCATCTCATTTATTCAACTCTACCATAGAAACATGTGAAATTTGATCTTAATCGACCAAGAAATTATCCTAGAATTTCATCCAAGAATCGTTCAAAAATTTCATTCATGTCAAATTTCATCGTGTTCCGTTAATAAATAAGCGTATCTGTTGGTCATATTCCAGAAATTAATGAAAATAATTCTAGATTCATAATCTATTAAAATATTTCATTCTATCTTATGCAGTTTTAAAAATGTCGTTTGCCGTTTTGTACCTGTGCCATTTTGAAATATGCAGTTTTGGAAATGTTTTGGTAAAATGCTGTTTTGTATCTATATCGTTTATTTCAAGTTTTTAAAAATGCTGTTTTGAAAAATGCCGTTTTGTATCTATGCCGTTTTTAAACATGCAGTTTTGAAAAATTCAATTCTGAAAAATGCCGTTTTGAAATATGTCGTTTTGAAAAATGCAATTTTGTACCTTATACCGTTTTGAAATACATATGCTGTTTTGAAAAATGCTGTTTTGTACCTTATGCAGTTTTTAATATGCCGTTTTGAAAAATGCAATTTTAAATTATGCAGTTCTGAACGGATCTCGTTATTTTTATATAGGTACAGTGCAACCAGTGCATACACACGGGATGTCATGGAGTCGGTTCCAATTTTCGTTTCTTTCCCCTTTACCTATAAAGCCGGTTCTCTAAAAATTTTAGAAATGAAAAACAATTTATATAAATTAAAGATAAATAAACATAGTTCACGCTCGGGAGAATTTATTACATTTATTTTTTCAGCCACATTTACGAGATATGTATAAATAAAATCGAAAAAAACTTAACAAAAAAATGTCCATAGCATTTGTAAGAATTTTTTTTTCGTGTTTATATTTTTTTGGCCTGCTACAACCGTATTTTTTTTATTTATCTTCAACTTGGCCGTGTCAAAATCTACTTAAATATAAGTGCGTGTTTCAATTGGTTTAAATACCGCATAAAAAGTTAAAAATTGAGGTGAATAAAAATGTCAAACTTTTTATCTGCTTCAAGAGCTGATAAAAATTGTATATGGAAAACATTTGGCTGGCAAAAATATTTGTTTATAAACAGAAATTTGCCATGTGCAAATTTGGAGAAAACCCGCAATGATATAGATGTAAACTGACCATAATTGACCAATATATATTTAAGTAGTATTTATTTTACATATTTTCATATTTAAATTTGCTATATACGTTCACAATTACACATAAAATAAACAACCATAGTTATTGTCAAAATTTTACCCAATTGAAACAGATAAAAAGTTAAAAAGTTAAAAAATATTTACCACGAATAAATTTTTAATTTTTTAACTTTTTATGCGGTATTTAAACCACTTGAAACACGCACTAAGTCTTGCTAACACCATATATACGACATAAAGCCTCTCGTTTAAAAATATTACTTATGTACACTGATACACTGATCGAAAATTGTAATATTACAGTGCTCAATGACCTAACCCAAAAAATTAGATTGAATTGTGTACGTTGTTTAAAAAACTTAAAATTAAATATTAGTCGTGACTTTTCTATTATTAAATGTTTGTTATAATAAATTATTCAAAATACATAAAAATCTAATTATGTTTGTTGAGTTATTACTTAAGAATTATAAGTTGTGCATGGCTGGAATGTTAAAAAAAGAAAGACAATTGGTATCGCCAAATTTCTTATTTTTCTTTTAAGTTTTTATTTTTGACTGGTTGGGCTATTTCTCTTAAAGAAAATCAAGTGTGAAACATAAAAACGTTAACTATTTTTATCTTCTACTGAAAATATCAAGAATATACAATCTTATTGCACTTTAAACTCAAATAAAAAAAACGAAAATGAATTCAAATTTAAACAGTGATTTGAATAACGTTCAGTGATTTGGCCTTTATTTTCCGGGGTATGTGCGACTCTATACGGGCATCCGAGTGTAACTGTTATTCTATTCTATAAAAGCTTACATTATTTGGAAGAACGAATATATTTTCTTTACATAAAGACACACAAGTAAATGTTTACGACTGTTTACATGATATTATATTTGTAATGCAATAGTGGAGAACCTAAACCGTACTTATGTTTCTAAAATTCGAATATAAGAATTTTAGAAACATAAGTACGGTTTAGGCTCTCCACGATTGCATTGCAAATATAATATCATGTAAACAGTCGTAAACATTTAAACTATGTTAACAAATGTTTATTGTTACGCGATTTCAATTTTTTTCGCAAAGTTATAAAGCAAGCAAGGGTTCTTAACTCAAACAATGAGCCCACTCGGCCTCTACAAATATTGCTAATTTCAAAAGACTCAGGAGCGAGTAGACCGTAATTTAACTCGAGTTTCAAATTTCATTTAAAAATGAATTTTCTGTAAACTTGAACAATTAAAAGATACTGTCTAAACCTTACAATTCGTCTGACCGAACGCTTTACTTTGCTGTTTTAAGTTCGGCTAAGTGTGGGTTCACATATCAACGATCTGTTTTATTCGACGAATTATTCCTAGTTCTATAAATTTTGAAATTACATTTTAGCTGTGGCTCAAGAATTCGAATGATTTCATCTCGAAATAATTTACTCCAGTGAAAGTTTTGAAGTTTGAGCTTAATTTTAGATTTTGGTGAGCAGCCCCAGAAAAGTCACGCCGTACCTGTTTAACACTCGTAAAGATAATATATTGCACTTGAACTATATAGTTTAACTGGGCAGTTCAACCAAGTACAATAACGAACAATGTTCAGAGTATTTGTGCTTTTTTATTAAACTCTTCATCCATTCAACTACCTTATTTTGTGCCATACAACTATAAAAACTGAATAAAATTTTTCAAAATGTAGTCAATTTTGCAATATTCATCTTATAATTCTTATCCGTTCATTGTAGTTTCTCGATTCAGTTTTCTTCTCCCATTCGTTGAAGGCAGAGTAAAAGTTATGTCTTATCATCGTCGGGTGTACTCTATTTCTGTTTCTAAAGTAGTAGTTTTTCTAAAAATCTTTACTTTCTATAATATATAAAAAAATAAATATTTCAAAATAAATTTACTAAACTCGTTTGAGTTGATCTAATAATGTATTTTTATTTTTACACATATAATATACTTGGTAGGGGAGTGTTGAAATCATCCGAATATAATTCAATCATTAAGTGCGAATCAAATACTATTAAATACTTTATCTACTTAATATAATTTAAATTCGATGTTATAAATTATTTAGAATTACTATGTACCTGCAATACAAAGCACAATACAACTCAAACATTTAGGTTGTTAGTTTACAATTAACAGGTTTTGCTGGAGTTAGAGGCTTGATTCGATTATTCAAGATGTTAAGAAGGCCGTGAAGCGGATCGGAGGATTTCAATTTAATTTAGAACATAATATACTTGCTTTTGATTTACATTTAAATTTATACTACAATACATAATATAATTAGTAAAAGTACGAGGATATCATTACACTCACAAAATAAAATAGTTTGTTAGTTTCTTGTTATAGTTATATAGTTTGTTTTTATGGATTGTACATCCAGACACTTCGGTATGTACAGGTATGTACAATTCGTATGAATTTACTCGAACAAATGAAATCATCAAATGGTCGTGTAAAACTACTCGAAGATATCGAACAGGGAAATATAATTGAAAGTCGTCGGTTCTCTAGGAGAAAACGCGACACAAAGTGAAAAAAATATTTGTTTGTTATGGTCAGCATTTTTAAAGCGATGGGATCTTCTGGACGGTATTTTAAAACAAAAGGCCGAATTGCAGTATTCTGATTTAAATGGCATCTCTGCTTTGCATTTGAGCGCATTCAGCGGCTGTTTAACGAGTACCAGTTTTTTAATTTCTAAAAGTTTTGACGTTAATTTACAAATCAAATGTTACACGCCATTACATTGCGCCGCTTTTGGAAACCAACCGGAAACAGCAAAAATGTTATTGAATAATGGTGCTAAAATCGAAATTGATACTGCAAAGCAGAATTGCAAAGAATCTTTGTTACATTGCGCTGTGCGTGCAAATGCCGTTGAGTGTGTAAAATTATTCGTGGAGGAAGGTACAGATGTAAACTCATTGAAGCCAAATGGTACAAATACAATACATTTGGCCGCTGATTTAGGTTATTCGAAGTGTCTGGATGTATAGGGTTATCCAATTCGAGGTTGATAAAGTAGAAATCTGTATACCGACATCTGTCAAAGATAAACGTCAAGTACGCTGTCATTTATTTAGTTGACATTCTGCCATTTAAGAATATGGAGCATTTAACATACGCAAATTGGGTGTTGAAAAAACAGGCCGTCGATGCTGATTTTTCGAACAAAATTTTCTTCAGTGATGAAGCTCATTTTTCGCTTGGTGGATGTCAATTGGCCTCCAAGATCCTGTGATTTAACGCCTTTGGATTTCTTTTTGTGGGCCTACGCGAAAGATCGTGTTTACGCAAACAATCCTCAAACTCTTGACGAATTGAAAACTAATATTCGTAAGGTAATGGCCGAGATACCGCCCGAAATGTGCCGAAAAGTCATTGAAAATTATCGCAAAAGAATCAAGGCCTGTAAGAAGTCCCGTGGAGGACATTTGAATGATATCTTGTTTAACTAAAAATGGCAAGGATCAATCTGTAAAATGAAATAAAAATTACAATACATTCCGAATATTTTGTGTGTTTTTTTTAAGTTTACTTTATCAAGCTTGAATTGGATAACCTATTACTTCAACCACAAATAAGGATAGACAGATATTGATCTTCTACCGCAACATTTTACATATGAACATCCAATCTATTAAATTAATTCCAACTCAAATCTGGCCCGACTAGAGAAGGAAAATATAATACAATATTATATATATCGCTCCTCTTTTATTTTGTTTTTACTGTGTTAGTATACAAAATGATTTTTTAAATTCATAAATAGAAATAAAAGGAAAACAAATCGTCGTATTTTTACGTACTATACGATACCATACCACTACATATAAAGTAAGATCATATTATACAGTAAACATACATATTTCATCGATATTATAATTTCTAGTTATATGTGAATATAAAGGAAATGTGTAATTCCGTTTTTACTGTAGGGAATAAAATATCAAAATACGGTACTTTATGAAAAAAAAACAAGAAACGAAAACATAATTTGAACACATACAACTACTATGTATATACGATGTATGATAGATTTGTTTGTGTACTATTGCTTCTCGGCATACAATGATTTGTTAATAGGAAAAACATATTCACATAAAATTAGAAACAGAAAATAAGGATTATATCATACCACTACATTTAAACATAGGTGTGTGTATACGCAAAATTTTTGTTAAATTGACGTAAGAGAATTAAATTATATTGATTTGATCGTTTTGAATCATTTGTTTTTTCAAAGATATCATATATAGCATACTTATCCATATTTCGTGTGTGTATTGGATTGTTGATCTATGCAAAATATCGCTATGTAGATGCATTTTTATTTTTATTGGTTGGTTAGCTTTTAACATCCTTTATAAAACTAAATATGAAAATTCTCATCGAGACTGATTAAGGGACCACATTTAAAATAGCTGCCTTTCAGATCACGATCGGTCAGCGGTTTCACATTGGTATAGTTATCCAATATGACCTTCGAGTTCCGACTAAAAAAACGTTTTATTTTTTCATTTTATTTTATTCAATATCAGCCGTTATAGAGCCGTTATTTAATTTTATTTATTTTAGATTTGTTTAAGTAATTTTGTTTAAGTAACTAAATGTAGTTTTCATTTAGTCTGTATTGTATCATCATCGGTAATTAACATTTAGCGAATTCATAAAAGTTACAGTTTATCATGTCATATAAAAAAAAATATTTATCTTGCGTAGTTCACAATTGTCGTGCTAAATCTGCAGATAATCTAAATAAAAATTTTTACAAATTTCCTAAAAATGATTTTCGAAAGGATGAGTGGATTACCTCGCTCGGATTGGAAAGAGAAAATTCGAAAAACAAATATTATTATGTTTGCGAAGGCCATTTATAATAGAGCAAATTGGCAGTCACAATTTAACGCGGAATGCAGTACCTGTGCTTAATTTAGTCAAGCAATACGAGGATCGTAATAATTCGTCTCTATTACGTGAAACAAACGAAATTATTGGCCCAACAGTAGCATCAAATACAGCAAATCTTCACAATAATGCGGTAGTAGATTCAGGTACTCAAACAGATCCAATTGATGAGCAAACAGAATTTTTTGAATTAATAAATAAAATTAATTGCGATGTGATAGAACAATCGAACATGATATTAGCCGTTACAAATGTGTGAAAAACTTGAAAAACTTACAAAAGTGTCAGAAGCAGTTAAGAATATTAAATAAAAAATATAAAATACTACAGATAAAATATGTTAGATTACACCGCAATTTTTATAACGTACAAAAAAAATTTAATGAAAAATACTATTGATAAAATCAAATATAGGCCACTTAAACGTTAATAATAATAGAAAAAGTGTTTGTAAGTTACTTTTGAAAAACGATTACTATTACAGTGAAAGTAATAAAAACATTGCACAATGTATATTTTATAAGTCGTCTATAGTTTATAAATATTTGTTAAATAGTTTAAATTTAACACTTCCGTCAGTTTCATCTATTTACAAGTGGGCGCCGATAAAATTTGTACCACCTGGGACTAACTTAATTTTATTGAAACAATTAGAAAGTTTATTTCTGAACATGTCAACGAACTCCAAAACCTGCGTTTTATCGTTTGATGAAATTAAAATATAAAAGGATCTGACTATGAATCTCTCAACAGAGAAAATCGACGGTTTCTGGTGACGATGGTGTTAAATAACTTGGATGCTGTATCATTCTCGGAACTGATCATAAATAATATAAAAACATGTCAAGAAATTTTGAAGTTAAATGTTGTCATGTGGGCATGTGACCAGGCAGCTACAAATATTCAAGCTTATAAATATCTGGGTATTGAATCGAGCAAACATATATCATCGTTAATGGCTCAAAAGTTTTTGCACAATTTGACGCACCGCATTTGTTGAAATCTGCAAGAAATGCTTTCCTTAAAAATAAAATAATGCATTCCGAATTTGGCATTGCAATTATTTCAAAAGTTTTCGAACGCGACACAAAAAATAGAATTAAATTGATACCTAAAGTAACTAAACATCATTTGCAGCCCACCAATTTTCAAAAATGAGTATGAAGCTTGCTGCTCAATTATTAAACAACACTGTTGCCAGTTCAATTAGAACTGTACTTCAAGTCCCTCCGGAAATTTTTAACCAGCATCTGGATAATGTTATACCAACTGCAAAGTTTATAGAGGTTTTTAACAATCTATTTGATTGCTTAAATTCGAGAAAATTTTCCTCGACTGCTCCTTATGGTCAACCGTTATATAAAGACAGTAAAATTTACAACTTAGAAAATGCTCTGGAATATTTAAAAAATATAAAAATACTTTCGAAAAACGAGAATTATTTTAAGTTCATAAAAGGTTTCCAGCTAACTATAAAAAGTCAACTTGGATTAATAAACTATTTAGCAGAAAACTACAACATTGAATTTATTTTGACTGGGAGGACGAACCAAGATGCTCTCGAAAAAATTTTTTCTCAGCTTGGAGGAAAAGGAGGTTTTAATTATATGCCAACAAGCTATGATGTTGGACATCATTTTGCGAACATTTTAGTTACTAAAATGTTACATAATTCAACTCACTCGAATTGCATTCTTGAAGACAGTGAAACTATTAAATTTGATTGGGATATGTTTAAAACAGAGTACAAATTAAGTATTAAAGAAAATGGTGGAGAATATGACTATTGCGATGAAGAAATGGATATATTAATTGAAAATCTGAACCCAGAAAATATTGAAACTAATGCAATTACTTACTACGCAGGATATTGCCTTCGAAAAAAGATAAAATGTGAATTATGTGAGCTAAAACTTTTTAAAGTTGACGAAGTATTTCGCAACAACGAAACTTTTATTTATGTTAAAAATTTCAATAAAGAAGCAAGCACATTTGGATCTTTAAAAGTTCCCAGTGATGAATTTTTTCCGTAGCAAAATTAGTTTCAAAAATATTTGAATCGTACTACGCAGCCGAAGGTCATCTACCAAACCTTCGAGTAAAAATTACATTAGCCAGTTTGGGAAATATATTGCATAGTTATCCAACATTTCTGCCAAACAACAATGACCCCTGTTACAAACACATTGAAGACTTAATAAAATTCTTCATATTAGTACTGATCAGGAAAAATTGTAAATGGTCAGTTTTAAATAATGAGTTTGGTTCCAAAAATTCTAAACCGCAAGATAATTACCAATCGACGCCACATTCAAAGAAATTAAAAATTTTGAATAATTAATACACATACATACAAATAAAAACGTATTGAAATAATATGTGCAAATATTTTTTTAATTAAATGAAATGTTACTGATTTGTTTTTGTGAATTCCTTTTGTTATTTTCGTTTAATTTGATTGATATTAGCTTTTTACCCACTCATTCCTGTACACGATACCAAAACAAGAGTACGAGATTCGGATTCGATTTGATTTGATTCAGATTCGTACGATTCTTACTAAAAACTAAATATGAATGTAGTACTCTTGTTTTGGAATCGTATTCATGAATAGGGTCTCAATCGACGAGGGCAATTCGATTACGACGAGGACGCGAGAAAATTTGTGGCAAACTGTTCCCGTTCTTCCGAAACGAGAACCAGTAACTCTGATTTACACAGTTGTGTGCAGTATAATAGGCAATTTTATGAAATGTTCAAATAATACGTTATTTTACAAATCATCAATATCATAAATAGAAATATGGTTTTTTTTGATTGTCAGTCTTTTCTAAAAAACAAAACATTTCACTTCATTGTAATCACAGATCGTTTTACAATAGTTCAATTTTAATTCATTTACTCCATCTATGCAAATAAATAGGAAAATTTAAACAATCTTGTTCAAAAATTATTATTCGTCTATTATTAAGTTGTCTATTATTTTATCAATAGTATTTTCTTTAAATTTTATTTGTTTTGTACATTATAAACATTTCGGTGTAATCTGGTGTAATATTTTATCTGTTGTATTTTATATTTTTTAATTAATATTCTTAACTGCTTCTGACACTTTTGTAAGTTTTTCAAGTTTTTCACACATTTGTAACGGCTAATATCATGTTCGATTGTTCTATCACATCGCAATTAATTTTATTTATTAATTCAAAAAATTCTGTTTGCTCATCAATTGGATCTGTTTGAGTACCTGAATCTACTACCGCATTATTGTGAAGATTTACTGTATTTGATGCTACTGTTGGGCCAATAATTTCGTTTGTTTCACGTAATAGAGACGAATTATTACGATCCTCGTATTGCTTGACTAAATTAAGCACAGGTACTGCATTCCGCGTTAAATTGTGACTGCCAATCTGCTCTATTATAAATGGCCTTCGCAAACATAATAATATTTGTTTTTCGAATTTTCTCTTTTCAATCCGAGCGAGGTAATCCACTCATCCTTTCGAAAATCATTTTTAGGAAATTTGTAAATTTTTTTATTTAGATTATCTGCAGATTTAGCACGACAATTGTGAACTACGCAAGATAAATATTTTTTTTTATCTGACATGATAAACTGTAACTTTTATGAATTCGCTAAATGTTAATTACCGATGATGATACAATACAGACTAAATGAAAACTACATTTAGTTACTTAAACAAAATTACTTAAACAAATCTAAAATAAATAAAATTAAATAACGGCTCTAAACACATTTCTATAGCGACAACCACATTTATTACAACGATCTCACTCTGATATTGAATAAAATAAAATGAAAAAATAAAACGTTTTTTTAGTCGGAACTCGAAGGTCATATTGGATAACTATACCAATGTGAAACCGCTGACCGATCGTGATCTGAAAGGCAGCTATTTTAAATGTGGTCCCTTAATCAGTCTCGATGAGAATTTTCATATTTAGTTTTATAAAGGATGTTAAAAGCTAACCAACCAATAAAAATAAAAATGCATCTACATAGCGATATTTTGCATAGATCAACGATCCAATACACACACGAAATATGGATAAGTATGCTATATATGATATATTTGAAAAAACTTAAATGATTCAAAACGATCAAATCAATATAATTTAATTCTCTTACGTCAATTTAACAAAAATTTTGCGTATACACACACCTATGTTTAAATGTGTGGTATGATATAATCCTTATTTTCTGTTTCTAATTTTATGTGAATATGTTTTTCCTATCCTCCTAACAAATCATTGTATGCCGAGAAGCAATAGCACACAAACAAATCTATCATACATCGTATATACATAGTAGTTGTATGTGTTCAAATTGTGTTTTCGTTTCTTGTTTTTTTTTTTTCATAAAGTACCGTATTTTGATATTTTATTCCCTACAGTAAAAACGGAATTACACATTTCCTTTATATTCACATATAACTAGAAATTATAATATCGATGAAATATGTATGTTTACTGTATAATATGATCTTATTTTATATGTGTGGTATGGTATCGTATAGTACGTAAAAATACGACGATTTGTTTTCCTTTTATTTCTATTTATGAATTAAAAAAATCATTTTGTATACTAACACAGTAAAAACAAAATAAAAGAGGAGCGATATATATAATATTGTATTATATTTTCCTTCTCTAGTCGGGCCAGATTTGAGTTGGAATTAATTTAATAGATTGGATGTTCATATGTAAAATGTTGCGGTAGAAGATCAATATCTGTCTATCCTTATTTGTGCCTCAACTATGAACTGGAACTATTGTTCCATAGATGTGGAAAAGCAATAAAAAGAAAGATTCGTTTTAATATCGTGTTTTGTTTAGAGGGTGTGGTTATCCAACGGCGTTGGAGACGCAGGAAACTAAAAAATAATATTGCAACGACGCCATGTTTTTTTCTGTCATTTCATGTCATTTTGTTAAATGTTTGCCATTTATCGCTATGGAGTCGTATTCGATTGAAGACCGTGTTAAAGTTATTCAAGAGCACTGCAAAAATGATGCAAAATTAAAAGCACGTTTCGTGCAATTCGTGAATATTTTGGTCGCCATAACCGCCGAAATGAAACAACCATCGGTACTTTGGTGTGTAAATTCAAGGCTACGAGTGCTGTGGTGGATGCACTAAAGCCTGGTAGGTTAAAAACTGTTCGCGAACCAGATAATACCTCCCTATTTATTTAATAAGTTATTATTCAGTGAGTCCCATTCTTCAAATTTACGTTTACTTCCCCCTATAAACCTGTGCAGATCTTTAAATACATCCTTTTCAGAAAGGATACAGAAAGACAAGCGTATACTAAACACTAATGATTATTTTGATGTGGCATTTGGCACAGATTGACAGTCATACCAACATAGAAAAAAAATATTTCGACGAATGGTTTTCCGCGCGAAATTTAAATCAAAAAGTCTTACTACTTTTTGCCCACAATAGTATATAAAAAATGCCTTGCCATAAATATGTAAGAGGGAAATTTTGGCATCAATAAAATTTAACTTATAAATTATTTTAAAAAAATGGAAAATCTTTGTTTTTAACGTTTCACAATAAGTTATATATTCTTAAAATTACTAATAAATTTAAGGGATAGAGAGAAGAATCATGTTATTTTATTTCTATATTCAATTTTTGAAAATACCTAGTAACCTCTGAAAAATACGATTAATTGGTTTCCTGTTCTTTGAAACCGTGCTGTTCGAGACTACAAAAAACGGGATTCCGTTTCAAGTGTGAAAATATAAATAAACGTCACGTTTTATTTTTTTTGTTATGGTATACAAAAAACAAAATAAAAGGAGCGACATATATAATACATATTTTATTCTTTTTCAAAAGAATTACTCGAAAATCGTGTAGTTTGAAATCGTTTTTAATACGGGAAAAGGCATCCGTGATCTTCGAAACTCGTGTTCTTCGGGGGTTATCTGTATATAAAAAGTGTTACCTGTATATAAAAAGTTGTGTGCAACAAACACAAATACCAAATTATTTTTATAATTGGTCATAAATTTTCTTCAATTAATTATTAACACCCTCTAAGCTTAATTATATTTACAAAGTTATCTTTGTTATTTTGCATAGATTTTCATACTTCACTTCATTTTACTATTGATAAAATAATTGGTATTTTTTTCCAGGCTATTTCACACGAATGGATTATTGAAAGTTGCCGAAATAATTCACTGGTGGACACCAAAATATATGCACTACCATCAGGTTGGTCTATCATTGAAGAACGTTACATCAAATGGGCGGTAGGAAGAAACACAGATCAACGATCAACTTCAAATCCTCTATCAAATCAAATCGTATTAATGGCATCGCAGAATAAAGATTTCTCCGAATTTTGGACTCGAGTCTGTAAATTGGCGGGTTCTACTATTCGTGTTGTAAAAACTGCAGCTGATATAACTCAAGGCCAAACTGGATGTATGCTTACAGATGAAGAATTTCCACAAGATATAAAATCTAAAGCTGAACATTTTGGCATTCCTATTGTATCCACCGTATGGGTCGTCCAAAGTCTGATTCTTGGCAAAGCATGCAAACCAGACGCTCATGAAAAATTAACCCAAATCTATCAAGATGATGATTATTAAATAAATTTTATTAAAAAGTACATACATACATATAATAATATTAAATAATAAACAAACAAAAATTGAATTTTTTTTTTTTGAAAACATTTTTCCGAAATTTTATTTTAATTGTTTTCTTAATTGGATAAGAAAATATCGTTTTTATAATTTAAATATAATATGAATATAAAATAAATTTTAGACAAAAAAACAAACTAAAAAAATTAAACATAATAATAATCTAAGAATCTATCATAAATATTTTAATTTTTTGTTTAAACAATAAGAATAATAAAGTTTATGATTTTAGGTTTGAGTTTTTTGTTTACCAACTCATTTTTATTCCACAACCAAAATCACAGTGAACAGAAATTGAGTACTAATGAGTGTTTCAAAAAAATGACATGTTATAACATCACATTTTCGATACTTTATCGAACGTTATGTCTCTTTTTCCAAAACTGAAATTGGCAACTGGTTCGTTTATGAATTATTTCTGTTCTATTGCTATCGCAAACAATTAGAATAAATATGGGCAGCACCTTTCTCTTCAATTTCTTTCAAGTATCGAAAACAAATTATTTGATGATAGAAATGGAGTAGAAATTTCACAATTTTTAAATCTAGCAGGCTGGAATATGTTATAAAAATGAAACAGTGGGTTTATTTTTTAATTTAACCCGCGCATGCCCTGGGTATTGTACACCGAGCACAGGTGCAGTGCCAAATGATGCAGTGTGCATAGAGTAATAATTTGGCTTTTACTTTGTATACTCTTCGTACACTGGTATTATTATGTTCAGAGTAAAGTTTGAAGAGTATGCATGGTGTAAACATACAGTTGTGCAAGAATACCCTCCTTTAATTGAATGTGAATGCTTTCCTTTAATTTTGGCGCTTTTAGTCTTGAGTTTGTCCTACGTATTGTTACAAATTCTACTTTAGACACATACAACACTCACTATATGAAAGTGATTTACAATTGCAATAATAAAGGAATAATCTCGAACAGCGATATACATGTATTGCGATATGACAAGTTTGAGCAATTTGGGACGCACAGTTGTAATTTAACCAGTGAGCAGTGCAAGTCAAGAAGTAAAAAGTAAACACTGCGAAAAGTAAAAGTGAACGAATGAAATTAGTGAATTGCTGAAGAAATTAAAGGTGTCGGGAAATAAAGTTTGTAACTTTAGTCGCTGTCGCTTTATTTGCAAAATCCAATACGAATCCATATCAAACGCTCGAAATGTGTAACTGTATGTTACTTAAGATACGTTTGGTGAATTGCATTTAACTAGCAAGAATGATTGATTTTTTAACAATCGTCTTTATAAATACAAAGCGTATAGATTTTTATGCATATATAGTATAATTAATTTGTTGAATCGGGACGACGAGTATCTATTCCCACGTAGGCAACAAGAAATTTATTCTCACTAAAAATAACGAAACAATTCCTTCAATATATTATATAATTTTCAACTTTGTATTGTATTTACTCTAGGTGTACTCCTTTAATAAGTAGTGGTGCGAAAGAAAAACTTTAACAGCATTGTTAGCGTGACCAACACAATCTTCTCTAGTTTTTGTGTAACAAAAAACTAGTGCTGCAAAATACCATCACTTTAAAATATAGTTTATAGGCGGAGAGGTAAGATACGAGGAAAATCGCATCGTGTTGCCGCACTGTGTGGAAATTCTAAATTAGTTTACGCAGGACTTATATTTAAGTAGATTTTGGGCCTGCATACATACCGTATTTTTCTTATTTGCCTTCTGCTTGGACGTATACATATACGCAATGCAAATATAAATTATTTGTTGAATCGGGCATCCCATGTTAGGCAACAACAACTTTATTCTCAATAAAAATAACGAAACATTTCTTTCAATATTTTTTATTAATACAATTTTCAACTATGTATGACTTTATATACTATTTTCAATAAAAAGTTTAGTAGGTAGTTAGTTAATATTTGTGTATGGAATCATCTGATTGTATTAATTATATCGTTTGAAATTTATAATTTATCTTAAACAGACCCATAGAAAATTAAAAGCAATACTTAACATATATACATATTCAATTTAATTCCGAATTAGAAGACTGCGACGTCATTAAAGATGGATTACTTGATTTATCATAACCAATGCTAGATGACTGATTCCCCAAATCATTTGAATCATTTGGTAATGTTATTTCTTCCTCTTGATCGTTGTTTGATGATTTTTTATTGCTATTTCCTTCATCACTGGCAAATTCTAAAATTGAAAATATTATTCTTGAAAACATACGCGACAATTTAAAGATGTTAATCATACCATCATCTTGAAGATTTTCTTGTACAAAAATGCCAATTGCGGGATCAGCAACTATATTCGGTGATATATTTTCATTGCTTCCCTTTACTGTGGCCATTGAACGATCCATTTCCTCAACATGATTTTTAAAGTCATCATCTACACCTATTAAATGTGTTGGTTGCATTTGATTGCTCGCTGTTAGAGAATTTATTTTTCGTATTTTATCTGCTTTACGCCACAAAGTGATTTCCTGTTGTTTGAAATACCGACGATCTTCTGTATCCATTAGAACTAAATTTAGAAAGTATCTAACTGAAAACTTTTTATTTATATCACGCATAGTTGGTGTTAAGTCGTAGCCAGCTAGAAATACACGAATCGGAATACTTTCGCCACGCACCGGAGCACCATCCATTATTTCATGTTTTGCTATTGTCTCATTTTCTGTGAATATATTTGGGCCTGATCCAGTTGTTTCTCGTTTAATAATTGCTATTTCCATATGTTTAATTTTAATACGAACAAGTAGAAAATATATTTTACCCACAATAACATCCTTTAAATGATATTTGGACTTATTGTATTCGAATTCTATATGTAAACAGTCCTCTATGCCAACTTCCATTTTAATAGGGCTATTGATTTCTGGATAGCTACATAATGTGTGCACGGCTATATCAACTTCTTTAACTATATCGCTTAAACGGCGCACCACTGTTACTCTTAAAAAATACCGCAATCGCACATTTGATCCCGCATACACTTCATATGGCTTTTCAACATTCTCAAAATTAAATGGATAACTAGTGTTCTGAATCAAATCTCCAGGCCGCGCTAACTCTTTGATTAGTGATGTAAATTCATGATGATTTCCACGGTCATAATATAATTCTATTTGTCCTATAAATTCAATTTTAATTCCTTGATGTTCTAGCTTGTTACCTGGTTTTTTGAGAGTTACATTGACCTGTTAAATGTAAATTGTAAATCAATTGTATTTGTTAATATGCTACCTAAGTATCACACTTTTATCACCATACCTTTCCCATTACAGTTTCTCCGTCATAATACAGCAGGTATTTCTCTTTTTTATCTTCCGTTTTTATTTCGGCCTTCTTCCGGCCATCCTGTCCATCAAATACAATATCGATTTCGGCAGACTGTCCAAATCCTAAGAAATTCTACAATTAAATTGATAATTATAATACGCCCATCAAAATATTAATTGTATCGTTGTTACCATTTTTTTGGTGTCTTGTATTAATTGCAGTGGAATTACTAAAATTGTTATCAAAATATCAAACGATACAATCGTATTACATATTTTTCATGAAATTGTAAAAGTAAATTCTGTTTTTGTGCAATTGGAACTAAATAATTATTACAAATGGCCGACAAATTTATAACTTAAAATCTCACCACTATAGAACTAGTTTTATTATTGATTCTCAATCCAGCGACATAAAATTGACATATTACCCAATTCGCCATATTGTCTAATAGAGCACCCTCTCGACGCGAAAATGTATACTACATATACAAATGTACATACATGTATACAAATGTACTTTTCACTACAGTTAACGTGAGTACCCTAATTCTCTAAAAACCAAGATAAATTATAAAGTGTAAAATGGACTATCCACAGGCAATTACAATCTAGTTATAATATAGCGTTAATTTTTGAGCAAATTGCAAGTGGTCTCGCCCATGCTGAATTAATTACCCATCAAATCCATAGGCGTTTTCGTAATATTACCCCCACCTATGCCTGTTCGTTCTGAACAGGATCTAAACTGTCGCCTCTGTAGGTTAGATCGTGTAACGTATACCAATTCAACTTGACCTTCGTCCTCACCTCCTGACGCCATCCAATCTTCCAGCTACTATCTAAGGTTCGTTCCATTTCTGCTTCATCCTCAATGAGAATTGACAATCCACTTCGTTAGTGTTCTTTCATAGTTCGTTCTTTGAACTGTAGTAGTATTCCGGTTGAATTGTTCATCATTTTCTAGCCGAGTTAGCTGATTCTTCTTATCTGTTGTCTCCGCGCCAACACTCGATTTCACAAAGCCAAAAGGTTCCTCCCGACCAATGGCAGCCACTCCATGACTTTCATCATTCGGTTGCATCTTATTACCGACATCCATTTCCAACATCCGCTTTTGTTCCGTATCGTCTATATCATCAATTCGTTTGCCAAATATTATGGCTATCATTTGATTCAGTTTCCTTTTGGTTTTATTAATTTTTTGTTTTATTTCTCGCATCAAATCTTTATTGGTTGTTATGCCTCTTTACTTGATCCTATTTTTGGTTTTGTTGTTCAACTTTCTGGTTTTGTTGATCAAATTTTTGATTAGTTTCTTGCATTATCTGTTTACTCTGTTGGGTTAGAGCCAATAATTGCGTCATATCGAATGTTCCATCCAGTGAGTCCGGGAACTGCTTTCTCCACTGTAACGGAACTTTATTCCGTTACCACATCAAAACACCCAATTCCACTTAATTTTTTTATCAAGGTAATTTCACCATGACTTTGAAGATATCATCTTCACAGAAATTCATTAAACACTTATGTGGGAACTATAGATAGAATAAAAAGAATAAAAAGAATAACGTAAGAAACGAAGACAAAAAATTATTATTCCAATTTGACATTGCGGCCATAGATGACTTGAAATATTAAGTTCATTCATATATTTTTGTGATATATTTCCTACAATTATGAATGAAACTACAATATTTTTGAGTATAAACGTATTTATATCAACAAATATATGTTTTTAAAATTATAAAAATTGTTTATATGCGATTTAAATCACCACAATTCGATAAAGTATTTTTTTAGGTTAGGTTTAGAAAAATACAATTCTACAGTGTATTGCAAATTATTTCTGATATTATATTCATATTAGCATATGCATACATGAATATTTTATAAATAGAAAAGATAAAACAGACGAATAATTTAAAATTCCCTTATATAAAAAAGTAAATATGCATATTATATTCAACGCACTAAAATTTATTTGAGTTTTGTTGTTGTAGTTATTAAGTTTTTTATTCTTGGGCGAAAATTATCGCTCGGTTATTCTTTTTAAGTGACAGCAAAAATGAAAAAAAATTGAACGCAATTTCTGTTATTCTTTTTATATTTATTATTCTCAGTATAGTCGATTGCATGTAAATCCTCTCTTTCGCTCTCTTACGTTATTCTTTTTATTCTTTTTATTCCATCTATAGTCCAGCCATTATGGCTGGACTATAGATGGAATAAAAAGAATAAAAAAAATAACGTAAGAGAGCGAAAGAGAGGATTTACATGCATTCGACTATACTGAGAATAAGGAATATAAAAAGAATAACAGAAATTGCGTTTAATTTTTTTTCATTTTTGCTGTCATTTAAAAAGAATAACCGAGCGATAATTTTCGCCCAAGAATAAAAAACTTAATAACTACAACAACAAAACCCAAATAAATTTTAGTGCGTTGAATATAATATGCATATTTACTTTTTTATATATGGGAATTTTAAATTATTCGTGTGTTTTATCTTTTCTATTTATAAAATATTCATGTATGCATATGATAATATGAATATAATATCAGAAATAATTTGCAATACACTGTAGAAGTGTATTTTTCTAAACCTAACCTAAAAAAATACTTTATCGAATTGTGGTGATTTAAATCGCATATAAACAATTTTTATAATTTTAAAAACATAAATTTGTTGATATAAATACGTTTATACTCAAAAATATTGTAGTTTCATTCATAATTGTAGGAAATATATCACAAAAATATATGAATGAACTTAATATTTCAAGTCATCTATGGCCGTAATGTCGAATTGGAATAATAATTTTTTGTCTTCGTTTCTTACGTTATTCTTTTTATTCTTTTTATTCTATCTATAGTTCCCACTTTAGTCATGCTGGAATTATCTACTTTTCTTTATGTTTGTTGTTGCATTCATATACATGAAATTGGTATAAGATGCAATACGACAAGCATAAAATTATTTCTTGTTTACGTTATCCAGTTGCAAGTTTACGTCTCTCAAGGTCTTTATAATGTAGTTATTATAAACACAAATGAATGGACGTAAATATTAAATTTGTAATTGGATGATGTATCCATATCTTTGTGTCGTGCACACGAAAAAGCAAACGTTCTACATAGAGTTAATTAAATGACCTATGTAGACATTTTAAAACGTTGCATTTTTCGTGGCACATAAATATAATTCCCACAAGTGCATGAAATTTAAATTCATGTCACGTTGTTTTTAATGTGCGGTGTTTGTACTAAAATTTTGCTAATTTCGGAAAAATTACATGAATTGGTTGAGAGAGAAGTATATTCCCATAACTAAATTTTCCCCCTCCCTTCTCTGTCAGCCAGTTTAGTGTGTATAAATACCGCGCATTATTTTTGGGATGGGGAGTTAAGTTTTGGAAAGAAGACACACAACTTAATTACTCACAGAGCTTAAGCCGTGGTAATTAAGTTGTAATACCGTAGTTTTTTTTTTTTGTTAATTAATAAATATTCTAATTGTTTTTTTTACCTTTTTTTTATAAAGTTGTAATACAGTAATTATTTTTTTTTAATTAATAAATATTCTAATTGTTTTTTTTTATCGGGTTAAAACAATACCTTTTTTTTTGTTTGTGTGTTTGTTCGAGAAGGGCCAGATTTTAATTGTCCTTTATTGGTAAGTATGCCAGCATATAAAATATATATATATTAACATAAAGAGCCCAATTGGTAAAGGGTCTACCAGCTGCTCCATTAGGGGCGGAAATCGCGCAAGTGCGTTAGCACGCGGGTTTCCTTCTGCTGGTAACGCTTTACCAATATAAAATACTTACTAACCATTAAGGCTTTAGGCCAAAAATATTTGAATCTTTTTAATGTTTATACTAAATTTAGGGTAATGATGTTACCCTAAATCTTCGTAATTAAACAACCACAGTGGACATGCCTAAAAGGAGGCATGAATTCCACTAATTTGGTCATCTCCTGACACCTTTTATCAATTTTTCGTTGTTTTACTCCCTAGTTGATGGCATAACACAGGCCGCCTCACCTTATCCACATATGCGGTAATGAGGCCGAAATCTGAGTACCCCAAAACCCACACCGTTATCCCCTACCGGCTTGAGCTGCGGGAAACGACGCCGCATGGGGTACTTATCAGATGACGGTAATTCTTAGAAATAGGAGTGCTTCTACGCAAGTAGAAGTTTTTCCTGTTTCAAGTGGCGCCCAAACGGGGCCTAAAAATTGGCCCAAATTATTGGTATACATTGCCAAAAGATTCTGGATTCATTTATGGATCCCAAATTTAATTGAGAATTTCCTCCCACATTCTTTACATTTAATATTTATATGTAGGCACCACTGTTTCAAGTGGCGCCCAAAAAAAAGGGCCTAATAACATCAGGTCCATTTTATCTATATGTAGGCACCACTGTTTCCAGTGGCGTCAATATATTCTATATTTTTTTTTTAAATTAAGTAATCTCTAATTGAATAAGTAAAAATGGAAAAGCATTTTCGGTGTGAGTGTGGCTGCGGTCATGCCCCAGTGGCATGCCTGACCAGATGCATTGGTGGGTCACACACATACGGGAAAAGCTTTGCAATTATCGAGTTCCAATGCTGGATCCTCGTTTTATCGGTTCATTTGTGGCATTGTCCCAACCCGCACTCCGGGGAATGAACTGATATTCGTGGTAGCATCTGGGAATCGATGAGCCATTTTAACTAGGTTTAGTTACAGATTATTTATAAATTCACCCATAAGATTGTACGGTTTTCGATACCATGTACAATCAACAGTTTTGCTTTGCGTCGCCAGCAAGGGAGAATGACATGTTTCCCTGATGTAATGGGCATATCTCTTTCTCGGCCGGAGAAATTTTCGGGGGTATAAAGGGCTGCTCATTCTCAGGTTATCAAGCGTGACATTCCGTATCCTGGTTCGTAAAGCCGAACTGACCCAAAATTTGATTTTCCCAGTTAAATTCTTATGGCTATAGGTAAGAAATTACCACGAGCCGTAGGATAAATTTATAAATTATTAGTTTTAAATGAGGATTTCTAATGCAGTGTATAGTTAGGTTATTGCGCAAATTCCACTTTGTCGTTTCATTAAAAATTTATCATCCTCCGGGATGGGGTTGCCAGTCCTCCCATTGCTAGTTGTAGGCGCGTTCAGGGTATAATGTGCTTAGCTGTCCAATCCGGTTTTCTATCAGTGAACGGATATTGATGAGGTTTCGGACATAAGCTAAACACTATTATACCACACACTGTTGAAATCCTTGGTGATAACCGGCGTGTTATCATCCCCAATAGACAGCAATAGCAGCTGCTGTTAGAGGCCTGCAAAGGTCTCATTCAACATCAGTTGACTTACATGGTAACGTTTTTGTCACCCATGTAGGTGAGCTCCTCTGAAGTCAGAGTAAGATTGTCAACTGCGAATACGGGGGCAAGAAGTTTGCCATGGCCTATTGGGTACATTAATGCATCTGTTTTACCTGTTCATCATAGCAGCAAGGATCACCTTGTATGTTAGGTTAAGAATATTGCTGCGAGATGAGGAACAAGGAACGGGTTCATCAAAATTCAATTTAAATTCAATTCCTTTTCCCATCCTTATTTTGACTTAAGTTAGTGAGATTTTTGCTTCACGAGTAAGTGAAGAAGCTGTGGTTGTGTTTTTTTTTTATATATACATTTCTAGTTTATTTTTGTCTTTGTTTTTTTCTTTTTCTTTTTTTTCTCTTCTTATACTTTGTAACTTTGTGAACCATGAATATCGAACATTTGGATCCCGACGAGCTCCTAATAGAGTTCGAGATTGAAGGCTTAGGGGAGGAAGCGTGCGAAGCACCCCGATAGCATAGGGCGCTGTCCCACACCACCATTACATCACCTACAAACCATAAGAAATGTAAGGAGGTGATGTAACGGTGCTGTGAAGATCGGTATTCCCCGCGCGGTTAGAGGATACCGGTGTTAGTTTAAGAGAATTGAGGTAAATGAGAGAATGAGGCTGACTCAATTTAGCTACTACAGTTGTTCTTCTGTGAAAGTAAAATTGATTTGGCGTCCTCCGCTCATGATAGTTAGAGTAGTAGCTAAGTCAAATATTTTACACAAATTGTATATAAATAGATATAACCTAACTTAGAGTTTAGGTTAAAGATGAGGTTGGCTCAACTTAGGGATAGAAAGTAGAACAAGAGAGAGTTGAGGTGACGCCATCTATGAACGAAAGATTGGGAAAGATCAACCTGTGGGTGGTAGTATGGCCGGTGGTAGGCGATTATGGAGAGCAAAGATTCAGAGTCTGCACTTCGAAGAGTTTAAAACAGAGCCGGGAATTTATTTCGCGGAAATGGGAAGGGCGGCCGTGTGTACGAGGGATTGGAAGATGGTGCTTTTCTGCAATTTTACTATCTATTGGGAAGAGTAGACATATTTAAAAACAAACACACAACCATCTCCAAGAAACGTGTCGGGCTAACCCAAACGCCATCAGTCATATTAGGCACTGTGAGGCACTGTTAGAGCCAATATCATACCTCAGGGTACAGTTGGGCAGAGTGCGGCGATCTCTTTTGAACTTCATTGGCAACGTTTTCGGCGATTAGTTGGGAGTATTGAATCAACGAGATGCTCAAAGGTACAGTGATCAGATTGAGCAGTTGAATGCAGGAACTTTGAAAGCTCAGGCCTGGTTGCAGCAACAAACGCATGTCCTAGAACTCACCAGCAGTGAGTGTATAGAACAGGCACTGATTGCAAAACACTACCAGTTATTGCAAAGTCAAATCCAGACAAAAGCGCGGCATGCATAATATTTGCACGTATCAGCAACGGAATATATGTTCAAGGATACTCAGGGGGATCTGATTGACATTTTGTCAGATGTTCACCGCGGCCGAGCAAGCACGCGTTTGTTTCCACCCATTGGTAACCCAACTATGGGACATAAACAGACACATCCTTAGCAGCGTACAAGTACCCAGTACGCAAAACTACTGGGTACACGTTTATAAGCTTTTGGAAACCAGAGTAGCGACCATTAATGACCAGATTAGTTTCGAAGTCCGAATCTCGTTGACCAAGGGAGAGGAAGTTCATTGATCCCCAATCCAGAGCTCTAGCAAACTATCACCGACCGGAAGAAGGACGAGCCGTGGTCGCAAATCAACCTGCATCATCTAGGAAATTATACTGTTACATCCGCGGCTCTGTTAGTAGTTTTGGTAATCCTATTTCTGGGGTTCAGACTCCGAGAACGACAATGGGACCAGCTCGTAAACCTTGGGGCAGTACCACATCCAGAGACCAGAAGGAACCCACCCAGGACCCATCGTGCAAACGTAGTCTAAATTAAGTAGTTACTCTGTAGGTTAGTTAGTATTAGGTTAGCAAGTATATAATAATTTAGTTAGCCACGAGTTTCCCGTGTACCTAAAAAAAAAAAAAAAAAATATAAAAAAAAAATAAAAAAAATAAAAAAAAAAAATAGAAAAAAGGGGAGAAGGAAACTTGTGAGTATTAAGATTAAGCTTAGTATTATAATAGTATTTTAATTTAGCGAATAATAATGATAATTAGTATTTAGTGCGCGGCTAGCTCAGTCGGTAGAGTAGGAAACCATCTCAGGGTGTGGGGGTTCCCCACGTTGGACTACCAAGACTTAACTAGCTCAGTCCACCATCCTTTTCACATGGGGCATGAGATCTCCTTTCATCTCAGGGTTTGGGTTTCCCCACGCTGTAACGGAACTTTATTCCGTTACCACATCAAAACACCCAATTCCACTTAATTTTTTTATCAAGGTAATTTCACCATGACTTTGAAGATATCATCTTCACAGAAATTCATTAAACACTTAGTCATGCTGGAATTATCTACTTTTCTTTATGTTTGTTGTTGCATTCATATACATGAAATTGGTATAAGATGCAATACGACAAGCAT
Organism: Nephrotoma guestfalica; assembly: GCA_963691935.1. Lineage (NCBI taxonomy): Eukaryota > Metazoa > Arthropoda > Insecta > Diptera > Tipulidae > Nephrotoma > Nephrotoma guestfalica. Next base: position 141,228,599 of record OY829914.1, read on the forward strand.
AAAATTATTTCTTGTTTACGTTATCCAGTTGCAAGTTTACGTCTCTCAAGGTCTTTATAATGTAGTTATTATAAACACAAATGAATGGACGTAAATATTAAATTTGTAATTGGATGATGTATCCATATCTTTGTGTCGTGCACACGAAAAAGCAAACGTTCTACATAGAGTTAATTAAATGACCTATGTAGACATTTTAAAACGTTGCATTTTTCGTGGCACATAAATATAATTCCCACAAGTGCATGAAATTTAAATTCATGTCACGTTGTTTTTAATGTGCGGTGTTTGTACTAAAATTTTGCTAATTTCGGAAAAATTACATGAATTGGTTGAGAGAGAAGTATATTCCCATAACTAAATTTTCCCCCTCCCTTCTCTGTCAGCCAGTTTAGTGTGTATAAATACCGCGCATTATTTTTGGGATGGGGAGTTAAGTTTTGGAAAGAAGACACACAACTTAATTACTCACAGAGCTTAAGCCGTGGTAATTAAGTTGTAATACCGTAGTTTTTTTTTTTTGTTAATTAATAAATATTCTAATTGTTTTTTTTACCTTTTTTTTATAAAGTTGTAATACAGTAATTATTTTTTTTTAATTAATAAATATTCTAATTGTTTTTTTTTATCGGGTTAAAACAATACCTTTTTTTTTGTTTGTGTGTTTGTTCGAGAAGGGCCAGATTTTAATTGTCCTTTATTGGTAAGTATGCCAGCATATAAAATATATATATATTAACATAAAGGGCCCAATTGGTAAAGGGTCTACCAGCTGCTCCATTAGGGGCGGAAATCGCGCAAGTGCGTTAGCACGCGGGTTTCCTTCTGCTGGTAACGCTTTACCAATATAAAATACTTACTAACCATTAAGGCTTTAGGCCAAAAATATTTGAATCTTTTTAATGTTTATACTAAATTTAGGGTAATGATGTTACCCTAAATCTTCGTAATTAAACAACCACAGTGGACATGCCTAAAAGGAGGCATGAATTCCACTAATTTGGTCATCTCCTGACACCTTTTATCAATTTTTCGTTGTTTTACTCCCTAGTTGATGGCATAACATAGGCCGCCTCACCTTATCCACATATGCGGTAATCTAGGCCGAAATCTGAGTACCCCAAAACCCACACCGTTATCCCCTACCGGCTTGAGCTGCGGGAAACGACGCCGCATGGGGTACTTATCAGATGACGGTAATTCTTAGAAATAGGAGTGCTTCTACGCAAGTAGAAGTTTTTCCTGTTTCACCACAACTCACGTTTATCATATTTCCTTCTATCAGGTTTCCTTCTATTACCTATTCGAACTCACAATTATCCGAATATAATATTTGCTTCTCCATAGCCTCACGTAGTCGCAATACTAATTCATTTGTGCAACCACCCATCTCAAAATTACGCTGCTTTAATTGAAATTTTAACTCCGTAACCGTTAAATCCTTAACACTCATCTTCTAATATTCACAATCCCATAGCTGTCACTAATTGTTACGAATTTGTCAAGTCAAATCTGGTTCGTATCACAGTATTGTGAATATCGTTATAGAATTTGACGATTACACCTGTTGCGTTTTTTTGAAACAGGTATTCACATATTATTAAAATATTTGTGCTTCGGATTTATTCAATCGAATCCTAAAGAGGTTATACTAAGTCAATATCTTGCATTATAGTATCGAATAAAGTTTATTTATGCTTGTTCTCAACAACTCTGAACAACTCTTGATATTATCTCGGTTGTAGAGTACAACCGAGTTAATCAAAAAACTTAATTAATTGCTGAACTGACGAAACAGGGAAGTTTTTTAGTACACAATTTTTTGATTGTTCCTTACTTCATTTACAACTGGAAATTTGAAAGATGAAATGACTGAATTGTGTTTTTAATAAGTAAAAATGGATATCTTAATGTTTGCTGGTGAAATTAATTTATTTATTTTAATACTGGATAGTATTGTGTTTAATTATAAACCAAAAATTAAATGTCAAAATGGTTAAAGTTGTTGCTCTAAATTTTTTTGTCTCCTTGTATTTTCCCTATATTTTATCGCGGTCTCGAACATCATATTTCAGAAAAACGCAGCTACCGTAGTTCTCGTAATTTACATCGCTTCCGCAATATTCGCGAGAATACCGGAACTAATCCCTGAATAATTTCCAAATATTTATGGATAACTTAAGCCACTACTGGAATATTCTCGAAATATCCCGACAATAATTTTCTCATTATTATTTTAGCAACACTAAGGGCCATATCGACTGTAAATATGGCAACTATAGCAGTAGTTACTATTTTCAAGAAACACTATTTTGAAATTTATTTTGGCAATTTATAGTCAGCACTAAAACAGTTGTTTTAATAATTTTAGAATGGTATTTATAGACGTTGTTAAATCAACTGTTTTTGAAGTAGTGCTACGCATTAAAACAAGAAAAATATTCCATTTCTGTTAAAATCGACCCTAGGCAACTTTATTTCAAATTGGTTTAAAGGTAAACCAATCAAATTTGAAGATAATTTAAAGTAAAACGAAAATTGTTTGAACCCAGACTACAAGCATAGAGAAATAAATCAAAATCAGAGGCCTAAACGGAAGGAAAATTCATTGTTAAATCAAATTCACGATGTCGTTACAAATCCTCCTCATCATTACAAAATTGATAATCATTTAGTTCCTTTAAACATTAAATAAAATTACTTATCTAAGCAATTTGTTATACATTTTTATTTACCTTTTCATTTCTTGTTAGTGTATACGTGTAGCACAGAGAAATAAATCACAATCAGAGACCTAAACGGAAGGAAAATTCATTGTTAAATCAAATTCACGATGTCGTTACAAATGGAAAAATATCTCTAGCGGTTGTTTATAGAAATGTTTAGCTAAAACTCAAACACTATTTTGGTCTAGTTGCTCATTTGCTCATTTCTCGCTTAATATATTTTTTCTATGCGCGTACGTATGTGTATAATGATTGAAGGAATAAACAAAATAAAATAGCTACGATCAATTTTTTTATGTGTATGTTTATTCATTAGTTTTGTTGTTCGTTTCGGTAAGATGGTTTAATAAATGTATTTACGATTACATGTACGTGTATGCATAAATAAAAAATAGAAAGATAACCTAACAAGAATGAATTATTTAATCCAAAACGCGGCTAGCGACGCATCCGGTATATTACTTTTTGGAACTAACATTACGATCGTGAAGTACAACAACTGCAAAACAACATAAAGTAAACAAATTCTCTTTCTCTCATTTTCTTTAATTTATATATATAATAATAATATGTATGTGACATGATACCGTTATTGTTTCATTTTACTCATACATTTTTATGTATGGCATGAAGGAAAAAGTTATGAAATAGGAAGGAATGAACAATTTTTTATCTTTTTTTATTTTTTTTAATAGACCAACAGTAAAATTATGAGAAATTATGTTATTGTTTTGTTATGTATAGAAGGGAATTTTTTCCGTTAATTAGGAGATCCTTGCGAAATTTGATGGACATCTGTGAACGGAAGTGGCAGCTTCATTTGAAGTTTTTCAATTTTTGCAACAATCGTGAAAAATTTTACATTTACAAAAAACAGCAAGGAATTAAAAGATTTCAATAAATTTAAAGATAAAATTTTCAACAAGGATTGATCTTGTTCATTGTCTGAAATTTAAGCAGAAATAATGATTTTGCATTATCAAGACAATTTTACCAAAAGTCCGGGAAGTTTAATTTTTTCGTGGTAAAACAAAGGGTACTTGTCTGTTAATTCACCCTAATTATTTTTATATTTTACAGAAATGAATGCAAAATCATTTATTATAATATAAAACAACATTAAGTGTGTTATATTTAATTGTTTGCACACGAATTGTCACAGGTTAAACAGGTGGCCAAAAAAGCATCAGCGAGAATCATATCAAATACATCAAATTGCCGAACTGTTGTACGTTTACGCCACATGTATTCACACATGTACTAATCCAACATGCTTCTGTGTATTCCATTGTAACGTTTCCCAGCAGGAAAGTCGTACGAGACAGACTAATGACTCATGCATCACTGTCTTGCATGACACGTATATAGAATTTTATAACAAGGCGGGAATAATATTCATGCGTGACATGTCTGAGATGATCAGTATAAGACAGTTCATAGAAGAATCGCATGTGATAAGTCAAGCCTGATTACCATGTGACTAGCCATTAGTGACGATGGCGAGACAGTTCATAAGTGATTCATGTGTCATTTGTCTTAGATGATTATTAGGTGACATGTCTGAGATGGTCAGTATATGACAGTTCATTAATGAATCGTATGTGACAGTAATCATAACTCAAAAAAAAGTCATATACAAATCATATATTATAAATAATAATCATATTTTATTATAATAATAATTCAATAACATAAAAATATAATAAAAATAATTAAATATTAATATATAATATTAATAATACTATCACAATATTTTATTTGATAAGTAAATGTAATTCAGGTAAATTCGAATTAACTTAATAAAATAAAATTCAGACTTTAATTATATTTCTATTGTAACAAAAAATAGAACTTGAAAACTAATTAAATGTCATAATTTCATAAACTACGAGTAACTACTGATTTTCTCGACTGTTTCGTTTAATAGTTCTCTGATGCGTACGCTTTATTATAATTATAATTTTATTCTCGTACACAGCCAAAGACTCTTCCCCAATTGCATCTAAAAGAAAAAATAAAGAAAGATATGTTACATTCGTTATAGATAAATAATCTGTATATATATATATATATATATATATATATATATATATATATATATATATATATATATATATATATATATATATATATATATATATATATATATATATATATATATATATATATATATATATATATATATATATATATATATATATATATATATATATATATATATTTATATATATATATATATAATATAATAAATATAAAAAATAAATATATCTAATATAATAAATTATATTATTTGAAATTATATTATATTGTTAAATTATTTTATAATAAAAATTTAATTATTTATCTTCTACAGTCTTTAAACAGAGAAAGATGCTATTTTCCAATGCTTACCAAATAAAACATTGACAGCCATTTCAAACCTCGTTTGCCTTTCTCACCATTCCAATTGTATTGGAACAGTAATTCATCAGAAAATAAATGTTTAATAATACGCGCATAGTCCTGATCCTTGCCGTGAATTTTTGTGACATAGTTCCTCTATACAAAATATTTTAGTATAAGTTGTAGAATTGTAGGACAAATACAAATGGAAGTGTGTTTTAGTATAAATTATGTTAAATTAATTTTGCAAATGTAAAAGTGGAATGAAAACATAAGCAGTTTTATACGGCAGCGCAACAATTTTATAATCAATATCAGCAATGTTAAATGTTTCTAATTCATCACTTAAATCAGATACTTCATAAATTCCAAGGAATGATGACAATACTGGATATTTAAAAAAGTCCTTTTTCTTTTTGATGAATCTATGCCCCACAATAGTTTCATTTTCCACGCGCAAAATTGAAAAGTAAATATCGGAATTAATAACACAATAACTATCTGCCCTTGTACTTCCAATAAAAAATGTTGTGAATGTTTGAGGGTTTTGAAATTGTGTAAACGTATTTATTTCGGAACTTCGATTATAGATTTGTTGCAAAATGTGTGTTGGCTTTCGATTTTTTTTTTTAATAGCTGTAAATGATTTTCAAATTTGTAAGCTGAAAAGGAAGTTAAACATCCATATTGCTGTACACACTCGGTTATATGTAGTAAGTTATGGATATTGTAGGATATTAGATGTTCTCCGTAAATTTCTGCAAAATCGGTGACAAAATTTTGAAGTAATTTTTGGGTTGTATGTGTATTTTCTTTGCAATTATTTGGATGAGACAACATTCGATACGAGCGGTTATATGTAGTAAGTTATGGATATTGTAGGATATTAGATGTTCTCCGTAAATTTCTGCAAAATCGGTGACAAAATTTTGAAGTAATTTTTGGGTTGTATGTGTATTTTCTTTGCAATTATTTGGATGAGACAACATTCGATACGAGCAAAAAAAATACAAAAAATGTTGGTATAATTTAGGCTCAATCAAATGTTTTAATATCACTACTCCAGTATATAGAGCAAATTGTCGGAGTTCAGTGGCCTTCCACGTAGGTAATTCTTTCAGAGATCTTGGTTTTCGCTGAAATTCCTTTGGAATGAATTCTTTGAAACTCATAAGTTGGTTGGACATTCGTAATGAGTTAATTCTCGCCATCCTAAACTTTGATCCGTATTTTGAATCAGCCCAAATATACAATAATTTTTTCATAATGCCCAAATCAAATAAATGCATGGGTTCTACCGGAAACTGTGACACCATACCAATAATATTCTTCCAAAATATTTTGTTTGTTATGAAATTCGACGCAATGGTGTTCCAGATGTTGTCTGTTGAAAAATGATTCGTCGGTTCTACTGCCTGAAGTTCTTGTTGAAAAACTAACACGTTTATTAATCTTTAGTCCTTTTTGGCAACATTTACTGCAACCATCAAAAGACGGGTGTCCTTTCGTTCCCGTCAAAAATGATCTGGCGGGGGCATCACACGTGAAAAGTCGAGCAGAAATTTTTTTATTAATTCGACTGTTAATTAAAATACCATTTTTACTTAATACTATTATATCCTCCACAAAATCCTCTAAAAAATTATTCACGCACAATGGTTTACCTTGTCCCACAAAGCATCCGATGACGAATGGATTTAAATTTGGGAAATCTACTGCTGAACCCAAAATGGGCCATTGTTTAGTTGAACTACTCTTAAATAATGGGATTCTGTCAATGCCCACATCTATACAAAATCCATTTGTACTTCGTAAAATTTCTTCTGGGAAGTATATGTTGGAAATTGAATTTTGAATTCCAAAATGCATATAATTACCACCTGATATTGGCTTTATTACAGGCATACCACCAGTGCATTTTAATAATGTTTTAGACGATCTTGCTGTAGTAATTATTTTTGAATCGTTTAGTATTTTAATTAAATCTTCAAATGCAGCTCTAGTAATATTATGCTGTACAGCCCACGATGCTAACTTTTTGTCAATACTGACTTTAACTTCAGAGTCAATACTGACTTCAACAGATTCGCTGTTTGGGACTAATTTATTTTCACTAGCCACTTCCGCAATAAATGAATCTCCATTATTTACTAATTCTTCACTCGCCACATTATTTTTAACACACTTATTTCCAATATCAATTACACTATCCTGAATCTCAATTTGGCTTTCTAGCCATTGTTTATTTATTAAATCTTCCGAATTTTTTAATTTTCTATAAAAATTACTTTTCGAAAATCCTTTTATATTATTCATAGCTCCTCCTAAACTGTTTAATTTATAATTTCACTTATTATTTTAAAAAAAAAACTATATACATAAATATATACAAATAAATATTTTTAGTTTTATGAAACATGAAAAACAAAATGGAGGACTAGATGTATATTTTAATAGGATACGAACAGAAATTTATTTCTGTAAAACTGTTTAAATTTTAATATATTTAATTTTGGTTAAATTACCGTAAATAATTATATCACCGCAGCAAAAAAAAAAACAAATACTCTAGGAACGCAAGAACACAAACCAAATGAAAAATAATACACCATTTTTGGTTTTTAAGTTGTTGATAAATGCGGTGTAATAGAATGAATGGGATAGAAACCTGGGAAAAGTCCTATATCTGTCTCTGATGTTGTAAAATTAGATGAATGTCATTTCCTAGGAGATTCCTATAAGACAAGTCATCAGTTTGTCTATTTGTCAACATGTTATCAATCTACGAAATATAAATATTATCTTTCTCTTTCTTATCTATTGGAGAAATAAGTATAAGAAACGAAAACGCATTTCTTTCCTAAAAATTTAATTCATTTGCATGTTGACAGATTTCCTACTGGGTTATTCCGTTCTTTTGCTGCTTTCCACGGACGTTCAATTCTGTGACTATTTGCTCCATTGACAGGATCAATAAACTACAGAGAGTGGTTTACAGAATTCCTAAAAATTAAAACAGCAAGTAAAATAAATTTTAATTAAATAATTTAACAGAACAGAATGCTACAATAAATGATTTTGCATTCATTTCTGCAAAAAATAAAAAAAGTAATTGAGGTGAATTAACAGACAAGTACCAAACAAAGTCTGGTATTGGCCACAACATGTTCACCTCACCATTTTTGTACAAGTTTTTCTGATATCAATGCACTTTGTATCAATAAAATTAGCAATACAGACGCAGGGGTTCATGCGTAATGTTTACAAAAAATTTCAACAAAAGTTTGCTTTACATAGTATAAGGGTTAGGAACATGAGACTAAGTAACCCGTATTATGGAATTTACTGGAAAATAATAAAATCTCATTTTCATCCCAAGCTTCTTTTAATTGCTCAAATTTTAAAAAATCATTCAATTAACTTACATTTAATTATTTGACAATATTCTAGAAAGTTAAACAACAAACGTTAAATAATCCAAATATACTCATTTACTAAATTTGGTTATGAAATGACCATTTCATTTTGGTTTGAATTTATTCCGCAACTTAAAACAAAAAATCAAAGATTCTATATCCTGCCAATCTAATTAAATTTTTCAATTCGAATTAAAATTAGTAAACAATTTTCATATTTCAGAACATCGCTTGAATAAGTGAAGTAATCGCACCTAAACAACCAAGTTGAAATTATTCATTCGATAAAGTACTCGTCATGAGCTACTCGTATAATTTAAGGGCGAAATTTACAGATATTAAACTTTCATTACATAATTCAATCGTTCAACCGCTAAGATTTATTTAATTTGAACGTATTCCAGTTCATATTTAAATCGTTAAAAAAGGGCTACCTGTATTTTGAATATTATTAATGTATATTACATATTATAATTTGTTTGTTGTATTAAAAATCATATATGTATTATCATTAGCATATTTTGAAGTACACGATCAATGTAAAATAAACTAAATAGGAATTTAAAATTTCGGTTTTCTGTTTATAATATTTAAAGGGCGAGGGGAAAAATAATTTTGTGGAAACAACAATACATTATGTATTCTACTTTTACGTCATTTTCAAAAGAAAAAATATTTGAATGTGTGTACGTCCTAAATAAAAGTGTATTATATCACTTACATTCGTAGGAAAAAATAAAAAATTACATTCATTGATCTAAACACCAAAAATATTTTTTTTATATACATATTTGTTCGTCTTCCTTCAATTCCCTTCTCTACATAACAAAACAATAACATACACCAAATTCGTTCGAACTGTCAGATCAAAAAGATTTGATCGGATTCAGCTGTCAGATCAACATTTTTGACATTACAAATTTTTTTTACTCAAAACTCTTGATCTAACAAATTGCCTAGATCAATTTTAAAAAATCTCGATATTTTGTCAGATTTTTACGCATACATACGAGGGCGGATTGAAAATGAAGCTACCTAAGTAGGAAAACAATTTTTTTTTTGCCAAAAACCATTTATTTCTCAACATAGTCTCCATTTAGTTCGACACACTTAGTAAGACGATATTCCAACTTTTTTATACCATCTGAATAATACGATTTCGGGAACCCCCAAAATACGCGTTAGTTTCGATAATCACTTCTTCGTCTGAGATGAATCTTTGTCCTGCGAGCCATTTTTTCAAGTTTGGAAACAGGAAAAAGTCACTAGGAGCTAAATCTGGACTATAAGAGCAGATCACCGTAATGTTTATCGAGCTTTTCTTTTGTCTCTTTCGCCGTTTTCCCTTTCAAATAATAGTGTTTGATCACTGCACGAAATTCGTTTTTTTCCATTTTTCAAGAAACACAAAAGTTGTTTACTTCAAACGACTACAACAAATAAACTAATCGATGAATTTGGGTGAAATTTTAACAGCTGACGTTTGACAGATCGCAATTTCTAAAAAACAAAAAATTTTTGTGTTTGTGCTGCCATCTAGCGCTAGGTAGTTTCATTTTCAATCCGCCCTCGTATATGCAAAAGTAAACGTTAAAGCCCCATTTACATGTAGAAAATTGTTTCGTCTGCAAATTTTTGTAGGTAAATAAGAAGCATCCACTATATAAAAATATTCAATATGCGAGAAAGAAATAAACATATATAGTAACGCCATAATTTTTTTATAGGAAAATTATTAATTTATTTTTAATTAGTTCAAATGAGAAATTTACATTTTTATCTATGGTGTCTGTTTTTATTATGATTCTTTAATCTTTTGTAAATAGAAAATAATTTTTTTTTGTTAATTTTAAAAATGTTGTTAATTATAAAAATACTCGGATCGAATATATTTTATGGCAACATTTTCATTTTTATAGTGGTTTTTGCAGTGTAGTGGCTCAAAAAATCTTCTACAAAATTTTGTTGGGATATATTTCTTTTCTTGTCTCTCATGTGCAAAAAGTCAATGTTATATTTCTTTCATTTTGTAGAAGAAAAATGTTGGTCGCATGTAAATGCTCCATAAAACATAAACATCAAAACAAAGACCCCGCGCCATTTGTACAATTCAGTTTTAAATTTATTTTTGCTTTTAATAAATTTATTAAAATTGTAAGGATAATTTGTAATTTTGTTTGTGCGACGTATTTTCGAAATATCTTGTGTACTAAAATGTTGGTTTATGTGCGAAATTATATAATTCCTTATGCTTTTAATTGAAAATTATTGATATTGAGTTGTAAATAAATTAATAAAATTGAGAAATGGGAGACACTATATTGAACATTTTAATTCTTTGCTTTATAATTTTTTATTATACCGATGCTAACAAGCTGAAATGATAAACCCGCCATTTATAATAATCAATTTTTTGTCTTTCTTTTCACAAATATTACTATAAAAGTCGATCAAATTTCTTTCATATTCGTTTACATAAAATCCGGTCAAATTGTTGCTGTAAAAGTAAACGAATTTGGTAATAATTTCTCTATTTCGTTTCGTCACTTCGTAGACACATGTGTTTACGAATGTGCTAATCCACCCACACTAGATTAACTAATTACCAGTAACTCTTATGGCTTACACCCTTTACGTCCACACACATTTTATTTGAATCCCGGTAACTTTTATATTTTGTGTGTGTTTGTGTAAAATGCTAACAAAAAAATTCATTGTTGAAAATTTTATTTTATTTTTTACACGACCTTTTACCACAATTAAAATTTTTTCTAATGCACTACACAGCTCAAAAACAAAATTAAACTAAAAAAAATACTAAAAAAATGACCTTGAAATTTTTTTTATTTCATTTTTGCTTGTGTTGGTGTGTTGAAATTTTTGAATCTACAAAAATTTAAGTTTGAAAAGTGAATCCACGAAAAACCGGTTTTGTAGGTAAAGGGGAAAAGAAAGGGTGTAAGCCATAAAAGTTACTGGTATCAGTTACTCTAGTGTGGATTGGGTCAATAAAATAAAAACAAATACCGACCTTCAATTTTACGTGAACAACAACAAAAACTCAAAACGATCTTTATTATGGTTCAGAGGATAGACACGCGCGCTGGTGTCAATGAAGAGATTTATATTGCATAATCTATGTCTTTTTTATTTATGCTGTATGTTACTAAATAGTTGGAGATATAATAAATGAAAATTTCAAAAAGTAAATTTTCCTAATGCGAGATTTATTAGAACGATCATAATAATAATAAGTGATCATAATATAATTCTGTGCGATTTTATATTTTTATCACAACGTAAAGTCAAAATATATTTTAGGTGACAATTTTCCTTGCATTTTTTTTAGTAAGATCGTGAAAAAATACAAATAAGATATAACTTCATCAAAGATGTATGTGTATAAAAATATGTGTGTGTATATAATTTACTTTTTAATAACCAATAGAAAATTATAAGTTTATGTTTTGTATGCAGTCTTTAAATGTGTAAAATTTGTTTTTGAAATAGAAATCGATGAACGCGGTTTCAGTTGTGTATTAAGTTTTGGATTACAAATTTTTAAATTGATTGAATCATCTTCATCATTATTGAGTTCTTTATATCATTATATAGGTTCACATGGAGCTTGCAACGTGAAGAATTACATTTATACATTTTCCTTAGAAGGAATATTCTGTAAATGCATGCGTTAATTTCTACAAATGGGTTCGGATAGTAAATTTGGGGTTATTATTCGCTCATTAAAATTTTGTTATTCAATCAGTAACGAATGGTATCTTTTTTACTGATCGATACTGAATTGTGAATAGTATTTTTGTGGTTGTTCATCTTGCATTGCATGATAAATAGTCTTTATCTCATGAATTCCTTATTCAATAAGTATGCTAACGTGAAATGTTTTTTATTTTCTTAAATTTCTATTTTGTGTTCAGTTTTAAATTAATTTTAATTTAATTGGATTCGAGTATCATCTGGGACTTCGGTGCAGCGTTCGTGATCCTTTCATTGATTTAGATCATCAGGCAGGAGGCCTTATTAATTTTATATACTGAAAATATTTCTACTACGAAGTCTTTAAACAAGTCGAGCAAGTTCAGCTCACTGAAAACAAAGCCATGTTTCATAAAAGGTTTGATTAGGCATCACTAAAATCTGTGAGAAAAGTATGTATGATTAATGGTGATGGATTACTACACATTCAAGTCAATTGTAGAATCCGCGGGAGCGAATTGAATGCGAATTGGAAAATGCATATAAATAAAATGAAAAACAATTGCTATAAATCAAAGTAGTCAAGAAAATTTGTATTGATTTCCATACAAATCGTTTTTATGATTCCCCGTACAAACGCAAAAAAAATAGTTGCGGATCTAAAACAAATTTTACTTTACTAATTGTACGAAAATCCATAGGAATTTCTATGATATCCTGATTTAAAATTTTGATTTATGTTTTTTTACATGCAGTTTTCAATCCGCAATCGATTCGTTCCCGCGGATTCTATAATCGACGTGATCAATTAAGTACATTTACATAACCACCAGTTTCAGAAAATTCACTTGGTTAATGTAGTAAATATTAGTACAGGAGAAGATAATTACTGAAAAATAACTGTCCAGAAAATATTTTGCTCTATTTAGTTAATTTTTATATTTTCCAAGTCTGTAGTATTTCTTTAAATTTATAGCTAAACATTTCTATAAACAACCGCTAGAGATATTTTTTCATTTGTAACGACATCGTGAATTTGATTTAACAATGAATTTTGCTTCCGTTTAGGTCTCTGATTGTGATTTATTTCTCTGTGCTACACGTATACATAATGTATAAAGGAACTAAATAATTATCAAATTTGTAATGATGAGGAGGAGTACAAAATCGATTGATTGCAAGATGAAAGTAATTCTTCATAATCTTTTACTTTTGCTTATTTTATTTTAACTTTTCACATAATTAGTTTATCGATATAGAAACTTTGATACTTTCTAGAATAAATAATTATTGTGTTTGACTACAAATTTCAAAATTCGAACATAATTTACAACAAAATTTAATTCCTTTCGGTCATTAGTACAACAGTATTAGCCATCGAAATTCACGACTATAGTTGTGGCAACAGCTTGAAACAGTTATTATGGTATGGTTTATAAATACCAACCGAATTAATTTAGTGGTAGCGGTGTTTATAGCGACTATAAGTATGTCCCTAAATCAAATACACCATTTACATTTTTTAATTACACCGCTATTTTCATTTAAGGTGCCTTCACGGAGCGGGATTATTTTTAATCCAACTCTTTAGCCAATCAAATCTTTATATTCAACTAAGCCCCGCCCAATTTAATCCAGCTTTAGTTGAAAAATTTCCATCTTTTGAGCAAATAATCTTGGTCGTACCAACATAGTAACAAAAAATAAACTGAAATATGAGCAATAATTGTGGTCATATATTTGTTATTGTTGTTGTTTATTTATGACAAATCTATTTCCGTTAAACAATTGGGCATGCCGTGTAACTCATATTTTCGACTAATCCGATATAGGAACGCCCAATGTTCGATACATTTTCGCACCTCGATTTGTAATCTATAACGCTGCTGTTCGTGGCGTGCTGACTAGCACAACGCCGGTTACCGGAACATTTTGAGCTAAAGAAAGGTGTATATCACCAGTTCCAGGTGGTGTATCCACGAATAATATATCAATTTCATCCCAAAATGTTCTCTTTAATAGCCGCTCTAGTGCAGACATAATTAATGGTCCTCGCCAAACAACCGGTTTTCAGAAATTAATAATTCTATTAATAATAACCCCATAATTTATTATCGGTATAATATTGTTAGAATTGTTCACTTAAGGTTCTTCATGGATATTCATCATTAATGGCACGGAGGGGCCAAATATGTCACCATCTAGGAAACCGACCTTTTTACCTAAACCACCTAGTGTTACTGCTAAATTAACAGCCGTTGTTGATTTACCAACACCGCCTTTGTCAGAGGCACCAACTACAATACTCGTATTATAAACGCCGTTTAATGGTTTTCGTTTTGGTAATCCACGGGCTATAAGTTTGACCTGCCGCGTATCCACTTCCCGTGCATAATTTGACTTAAATAAATTAAATTAAAAGAACATTTTATTTTTTATATAGAATATTGAAATTTTCGCTATTATACCACAGAATTTTTGAAGTTTCTAGGTGGTGAGAACCAAAAATTTTATTTTGCCACAATTGTTGGGCTAAAAATTCTTATAAATTAATTAATATATAAAATCGGATATTGTAAATGTAATCCAAGGATATACGTTTATTCGATTAAATTAAAATAAAGCTCCAACTAATCGCAAACCAAGTAGAAATTGAAAGTAAACAATAATAACTACAAATCAACAGAAAACATATGACTCGCATGACAGTCGTAGACAAATTTTTTGAGCAAATCTTATGTGTGACTATGTTCAAGTCGGTAAAAAAATAATCCAACTTTATAATCTCGTTCCGTGAAGCAGTCTTTAACTCCAATTATTTCCACTTACTCAGTTTTGCTTTATACCTCAAACGGATTGACGTCGAAAACATTGGCGCTAAATTTAAAATGCATGCATTCCATAAGAGCGAACAGATTGATGGTCGACAATCAACGTCAAAATATAAAAATTTATATTTTTTTGGACGATGCACAGCTAAAAACAACGGCAATCAACAAGCTGTGTAAATCTAAACTTTATTGTAATAAATTGTTTTCAAAATATATTTCATTTGAACGAATTTAAATCGTTAATATAATTAATATACATATTTGTAACTTATATTTATAATTATATGTAAATGCATTTTATTTATTATATATGTACGTACATATTTTAATGGATTTTTTTTTATAGGAGTCTCTTACTTTTTGTTTAGCCAGGGCATAGCATTAAAAGAGAATGAATGTAAACTTTTTTCGCATATAAAATTTGCTATTTCATGTGTAACAAGTTAGAGCAGGATGGTTATATACAAAACTGCATATGACGGTCTCATATCTCAAAATAAAAACCCGCCAAAACAGTTTTTGGTTAAATTTTGTGCTCTTAAAAATCTTGAAAATATTAATCAAAATAATTAAAAAATAATTAAAATATTATAAAATAGTTAGTGGATTGTGTGTAATAAAAATTAGAATCAGATATCATTTGTCAATAAAAATTAGAAACTTTCAATAAAATGAAGTGTCTTTCGTACCATCAGTAAGTGTTTATATAAAATAAAATGTAAATTATGTTAAGAAGCAAGTGATTTGTGGTACAACTATCCTTAATTTAAGTTATAAATAAAAAAAAAAAATAAGAAAATAATTTTGGTTGTTGGCGTGGGTTTTTATCATTTTGTAAACATATGTTATTACCAGTGCCGCATTTTTCTTATTTTAGTTTAGTCAAACGTCGTTTATTTCATGTCCTATGTGCTTTGCTTTTCATAATTTATTTTTATTTTGGAATATGTACTGTAAATACAATTTTTTACAGAAATTATAATGTAAACAGTTGTTTTTATAGTTTACCAAAATATGGAGAATTGAAAATGCAATGGTTGAAATCGATTGGCTTCGGTGAGCAAAAAGTACTAAGTAGAAATTCAATTGTTTGCTCGGTATATTTTGAAAAGCACTATTTCATGCCACAGACAAAAGAGAATCGGAGGAAGTTTTTAATAAAATCGGCTATTCCTACCTTGTTCATTGACGAATCACCGTGTGGGTTTGACGTCGCTACAAATAATCTTGAAAAACATGCCCCAATATTAATCAAACCGTAATTCCACATAATACTGAAGAAACCATAGTTGGATGTTCCGAACACTCTAATTCTAAATTTGTTTCCCCAAGACGTGTATCCAACTTCTATAAATGATGCTGACAATATTATTTTTGCTAATATTGAAGTTTCTTCTCATGTTGAGGAAGATCCAAAATATGCGTTGAACTTATTAAGTGATTTGGCAATAAAGTCGTTGCATTTAATTAAAAATGATAAACACCATGACTATAACCCTTCATTTCTGATGCAGAAAACCAGGATTATTTACCACCAATTGATTGACGGAGTACCTGAACTGATTGATGGTATCGGAAAGTAATATAGATTTGTATAATTGTAAGGAGAGGGAAAATTTGAATGACGATAATAAAGGGTGATCCAATAAGAGCTTCCGGAAGTTTTTTGAAATAAAACGCATTAAAACCAATTTAGTAATCAAAAATTGTATTTGTGACGTAAGTTCGGTTTATGATATTTAATGTTTGAAAATAATTCCTTTTAAATGTTGTCCGCGACTGACTCTTAGATGATCTATTCTATGGGTCCAATTTTCGAGCACTCTTTCGAGCATTTCGGCCGATATTTCGTTAATTACGCTTGTTATGTTCGCTTCTAATGCAGGAATCGATTGTGGTTTATCGATATAAACAAGTGATTTCAGATATCCCCATAGAAAGTAATCTAACGGCGTTAGATCACAAGATCTTGGACGCCAATTCACGGGTCCGTTTCTTCAACGAACAATTTTTCACTGAACACCGATTTTTGAAATAAATTTCCAGATGGATTCCCAATTGGAAAAGGTACCTCCTATTGGATCACTCTTTATATCCGATTTAAACAAAAGTCCTTCGAAATCACCTCTTGGTGGTAGTGATACTAGCAATCGTAGTGGTACTAGTTCTTCTCTTTTTGTTAAGAAAAGTATAAAACCTTCTTATACATATAAAGAATTTAATAAAATAACGTTAAAGCGAGGAATGTCCTCATCAGATGCTGTTCTTTCTGCGAGTTCAAGAATCGAATTACAAAAACAAAAATACGATTTTTAAGGACTAAATGCAACAAACTTGAAAAAATAGGATCCTGCGACAAACAAATATGAGACAAAGGCTGTTTTCCAAACATCGACTTATTTGTGGATACCGTCTTATTCAAATAAGTCACCTCGCGAGGAGACTTATTTGAATAAGAACTTCTACACAGCAATGTCTCCAAAAATGTGTCTTGACTAAATGTAATCATCGAGAAATAAATATATAAGAGAAATCAAGTAGTGCAAATTTTATAAGCCAATTTCTCCGAGGTTAATCTTATTTTATAGTTTTGATATATTTATATACACAAATTTAATTTTTTGCTATATTTAATCCATATATACGTATCTTATAAACATATCGGCATAGTTATTTTATAGTTCATTGTTCTTGTTAGGCTTATACAGATTGCCAATAGTAAAATAGATTAACCTCGGAATGTCTACATGAGTCCTCTTATGTATATTTTGCTTTATGATGTAATACATGCAGTTTTTATTTTCAAATCTAGTGGCAACGACCAACATATCAAGAAATCTATTTTCTTCCATATAATAGAAATTACGTTTTGTTTTTTGTTATTACGTCACAAATAGGTCGGTACAATTAATTGAAATGGCTCGACCGACTTATTCAAGATGGCGTCAAATAAGTCAATAAGTTGGTGATTGGAAAACACCCAAAGAAGAAAAATTATTAATTTGGGCCACCTGAAAGACAAACTAGAAGTGAAAAATGTAATCAGTTCTTGCCAGAAGGATACATTTTTAAACCATTCCGACCCAAATTTAATGAAGGGTAAATAGATATACAGATAAAATACGGAATCGTAAATTAGGAAGGAGATATCCAGAAGAAATACGGAAGTTTGCTTTAAATTTAAACTTTTATTCTCCGAAGGCCTATGAATATGTTCGAAACCAATTTAAAAATTGCTTACCTCACTCTCGTACACTTGCTAACTGGTATCAAGTAGTAAATGGGCATCCAGGTTTTACTTCAGAATCTTTTCGTACTCTAGAGTTGCTGGTCCGATCAAAAAAAGAAACAGATGAGTTGTACATTCATCCAAAATGTGAGTTGAATTTTCACACCAAAAAAATATCTGGATACGTCAAGTTCGAAGGTAGCGACCCAAATGATAATACTTTAGCTGAACCAAGTAATTGTTTTTATGTTTGTCAGTTGTACTGCTCATTGGAAAATTCCTTTTGGATATTTCCCTATTAGTAGCTTAACATCTGTACAAAAGAAAAATATGATTGAGTTTTGTTTACGTTTATTACACGATATGGGGGTTGTAAGAATTGGAGTGACTTTTGAATTTTGATGGACGGACTATCAACAAATTTTACTGTAACTCGAGAACTAGGTTGTAACGTTTATTTTCCTAATATAAATCTCGCTTTCAAATTGACTGGTATACCTCAAAAAATTTTAATTTTTTTTGTCCTTGTCATATGTTCAAACTCGTCAGGAACGTTTTAGCTATTAAAAGCCCTTTAGTCGATGGTGAAGGCCATAAAATTTCATGGCACTACTTAGAAGAATTACATAAGATTTAATCGGAGGAAGGTTTTCATCTCGCGAATAAACTACGAAAGGCCATATATTTTTAATAGCCAAAAAATGAAAGTTAATTTAGCAGTTCAGACATTAAGTAATTCCGTAGCAAATGCATTAGAATTTTGTGATAGTGTTATAAATTGCCACAATTTGAAGGGTGTAGTGGAAAAATAAAATTTATTAGAATCTTCAATAATTCCTTTGATATTTTAAACAGTAAAAATTTCAAGATTATGGCTTAAAAACCAATATCCCAAAGTAATTTTAATGGTTCTAATTTACGTTAAATCATCAATTGAATATATATCTAAATTAAAGTTTCTATCCGATATTATTAAAGTTACTGATTCTAAAAGCAAAACGGGATTTATTGGACTCATATGTTCTCTTTCTAACATCCAGGTTCTCTCTCCATGACCCTTATTTAAAGACACATCTGTTGAAATATATTTCGTTCTATAAATTAAGTAAAGACCACATTGAACTATATTTTTCAGTTGTTTGTTCAAGATTAGGAAGAAATTCGAATCCAACTCTAAAACAATTCATTCATACTTCATACAAGCGTATTTTAATACACGTTCAAACAATAAGTGACGCCTCGTTAGGTAATTGTATTCTTCAAACAGAAGTTTCTATTTTGAATGTTTCCAATTTTAATTCCGATAGTCTTAATTCTTCTATTAACCGACTTGTAATGATTGAAGCCTCATCAGATGATATTTCAATTGGCCAAGAAATTTCGAAAGTAGACGAATCTCATATGTATGACGAAGATTGTTTTGGATACCCAATTATGCTAAGTGAATTTTCAATTAATGTATTCAATAAACATAGGGGGATTTATAGTCCAATATTTATTTAGAATATTGAATTGTGAGGACTGTTGCAAATTAATACAATAATGTAATTCTTATAAATCGCTAAACAATTTAAAAAATAGGGGTGGTCTTTTAACTCCTTCGCCGTCAGTATTAAAAATTTGTATATATTCCGAAGCAGTACTAAAATGGGAATTGGACTACAAAAACATAACGCAAATACAATCTAGTTCAAAATTGTTTAAAAAATTTGTTATAACGTTCTTCACAACCTAATAAGTGTAAATATTTTCAATCATGAAGATCAATATAGTCATTCTCAAGAACACATTAATTTGTTAGCTCATTCTATCATAGAAAAATATTATGACATCCGGTTGAATTATTTTTGTAACCAAAGGCCATATAAATTAACAAAAAGAAACAAGTTTGTTACTTTATTACATTTTAAAGGAATGTGAAATAAATAAGCGTAGTGGTTTTATAATTACTATTTTTTACATACATAATATTATATTTAAATAAAAATAATTAACGTACTTTTATTAAAAATTATCAGAATTCTTTTATCAGAAATAAAAATGTAATTAAATTTAAATATTTTTTTAATTTTAACTTCCTAACTTTATTGCATTCGGTCGAAAAAAATGCTAAATACGGCACTGTTAATTTATATGCTTTCTCTTTTACCCTCCGAATCTGACTCACTTGTCAAATATGTCATGCACTTTTTAATTAAATTTTATTTTCTAGGTTATTTGGAAGACTGTAAATTGGTAAGTTTTTGGTTAGCTTGTTGTAGGTTGGATAAATAATTATCGATGTATGTCGATTATATGATTTATAATTTATTTAATGCTGTTGTAAATAGATATATACAATAGTTAACTATCGTAGATTAATTTTTAATATTAAATAATCAATTAACTATGGCTTCAGGAAATTTTATTGTAAGTTGTGGACTTGCAGGAGGAGAGAATTAAATTAATAAATTTTTATATGATTTAGGTAGCAGGAACATATTAATTTAGTATTAGATTTCAGGAAACCTGCAGATACTTGTGAAATAATATTTCTTTGTATTTATAAGAATTATAGAGAATTGTAGAAATTGTATTGTAGAATTATATTGTCATTGTGTTACTAACTGTCGACTTTATTTAGGTATATGTAACCGGGCCGATTCAATGAATCAGTTTTGTTTAGGAAGCCGGAAAATATGTACGTGAAATAATAATATTTTGTTCTCAGGTTGCTGATTTAGAGAAGCAATTGTTGAGGACCATTACCATCATTATCCATTAAACCTATTAAGCCTTTATCCTTCCTCTAGTAGATTAGAAGTAGATTATAATTATGTTGTGCCGTACGACCGCTAGGTGTCTGAAACCGGGTCGTTCTGTCCCAAAAAAAAACCTTTCCTACCCTTCCTATTGTTATGTGTAAACAGGCTGTAGGAATAGGCCCGGCGTTATCCGGAACACTTGTCCAATACTTGGTCCTACAGTCCAATCAATCAATCTCACAAAAAATATGTTTGAACATGCAACTTAGAATTATTTATTAATTTTACACACAATACTTTTTATATAAATTTTAAAGCTTATGAAAAATATTTTGCTTCAATTTTATTTTCATTTATTATAAATTATTTTCGCTGTATACCACAATACAACTAAACACGATTTTGGTTTTCGCTAAACAATTCAATGGCGACAAATCATAATTTTGTTTGTTTATAGGTACAAAGCAAAATTATCTGTTTATTCGAAAACAAATGTTTTTGCACTTACACATATAATTGTAATTAATTAATTTTATTTATTGAATACAAATATTAAATAATATATAAATTTATAACTAATTATTTTTATTTATAATATATAAATTTATAATTAATTATTTTTATTTATAATATATAAATAAATACCAACATATGTGTAAGTTATTTTCGATAAATTATATTGCATACGATGTGTACTATGCGAAGACATTTCAAAAATGATTTTTTTTACAATTTTTGCACGCATATAGTATACCATGTTTACACCAAAGCTACTTTAATAGTATAATACTTTTTTGGTAATAAAGTATATTACAGTTTACAGTACAGTATTTACAGTGTACAGTCAGTTTACATTACAAGTGGTGTAAGCCCATACTATAATACTTTATTGCTTTTTTTGTTGACAAGCATACATTTTTTTGTTTAATATCACTAGTGGAAATGTATACCCAAAACCCAAACAAAAAATGTCTTTACCAGTCACTTGAAGAAAATAATAAACAAAATTATAGTAGTATAATATTAAAGTAGAGTTTATACCACGACAATAATACCAATATTTTTTGATAGCTATTATACTTTAATAGCAAAATAGTACGTGATAAAGTATTAAACTATTTTAGTTTGAGTTTACACCAACATATTTTTTGCTACATACTTTTATTCTACTGGTGTAAACAGGGTAATACACAGAAATTATCAATGACAACTTATTTTAAAGCCAGAAGTCGGCTTCAAAATGAAGCCCCGTTTGGAACGACTCATTGTTGTGAGTGTTGGTAAAATAAAAGTGGGGGAATTATTTTCGGAATATTTCGAGAATATTCCAGTAGCGTTACGCCGCTGTATTTAGTAAATATTTGGAAATTGTTCAAAGATTATTTCCGCTATTTTCGCAAATGTTCCGGAAGCGGTGTAAATTACGAGAATTGGTGTTGTAATCATAAAAATAGATTATATAGAATGAATCCGCCATTCCACACTTTGATTCTTTTGTCGTGATTCTATCCTCATTTCCTTCCCATTCACCAACAAACTAAAAACAGTTTGTGGATGAAGGGGAAGGAAACGAGGAAAGAATCACGACGAAAGAATCAAAGTGTGGACCGGCGGAATGTAAGCAACTGTCAAGCGTCACAAGTTCGGAGATAAAGAGAGAAAACGTATAAATTAACAGGGCCGTATTTAAATTTTTTTTCGACCGAATGCAATTAACTTCATTAGTTAAAGAAGAACTTAAAATTAAAAAAGATGTAAATTGTTTTTTCCTTACATACAATATATTGTAGATTTAAATTTCACCACTATTTGCGATTTATTTTGTGTTATATCGATAAACATGTAATTTTGCTAACAATAAAAATTAATAATAAAGTAAAAAAAAAAAAAAATTTGTGTAGGTATATCCAATTTTAGTCGTTGGCTCGTTTACCAACAAGAAGGATTTGTTTACCAACAATGACTCGTTTCTTAAAAATATTTATCGATTCTCTTTTGCTTGCGTCATAAAATAATTATTTTCAAAATATAATGTTTGCTCGTTATATTGAATTTTACTCATTTTTACATTTTACATCTTGTACGAGTACATCGAAGCCAATTGAGTTCAACCATTGTCTTTTTAATTTCCCACATTAAGCATATAACTTCTATAAAAACTAATAATTATAGTATTCAAAAATAAAAAGTAATTATGAAAAGAAAAGCACGCAGCACATGAAACAATAAACGCCATTATCGAACTATAGTAATAAGAAAATGTGGCACTGGTAATAAAACATGTATACAAAAAGAAAAAACCCAACAGCAACAAACAAAATTCGATTCTAAGTTTTTCTGATTTAAGGCGCAATTCCATTACTGCGGCTTTTTTTTATGCAGGAAACCAGAAAGAGATAAAATCAAAAATCCGTATGTGTGTGAGCGGTGAAACAGTAAAATTTTGTATACTTAAATTTGTTGTTGTTGTTGCGTTTTGGTTGCCATAAATATAAATAAAAAATACAAAATGATGTATTTTTTATGGCAACCAAAATGAAAAATACTCCCCACTCTCAGCAAATTTTAGTTTAGTAATATTTTTATGGTGAGCACTTGGCTCAGACATTTTGTATGTTTGGTGGAGTGTGATATAAATCGCGTTTTCATGATAAATTTATATTAATGTTCACATTAAAATATTTTATAATTTTTAATTTGTATTATTTACTCTGTATTACATAATTTTAATGCATGCGATATTATTTAGGTTATGTTATAAATGCGGTGCAAATATTCCCCTAACTTTTTTTTATAGTAAAGCGTTTTTATAGTTTTTAATTATTGAAAGGAAATAATTAAAAAACATAATAAAATGATGCCTACAAATAATATTTAGAATTTTTAGTAATTTGGAGATAGATGTAAAATTAATTGAACATTAATTTTCACCTTTTAACTAATTTATTGGTTATAATTTCGTAGTTGTCAAATATTCCCCTTAAAATTTCGCTATAAAATAAAAATTATCTGTCTTTGTCGGATTTTTGATTTTATCTCTTTCTGTTTTTCTGCAAAAAAAAAAAAGCCGCAGTAATGGAATTCCGCCTTTATAACGTAAAATAATTTTACCACAAATCACTTTTTTCATCAGGGTGGGCCAAATAATTTTTTTTTGAACTAGCGGTTTTTTGAGTATGGTAAGGGTTATGTCACTTCTGATTTGATAGAAAGTCGTAGTTTTATCCTTCCGCTGAAAGAAAATGGTTGTGTATTCGGTTCGCCGAGTGGGTTTGCGATCGACTTGAAGAAGATGCCGATTTTGGAAAAAAATGAGGAGCATTTCTATCTTGGCGGCTATGTAAATAAGCAGAATTGTCGCATTTGGGGCACGGAGAACCCGCACGTGATCGTAGGGAAGCCGATGCATCCTCAACGAGTGACTGTTTGATGCGGATTTTGGACCGGTGGCATCATTGGGCCATTTTTCTTTGAAAATGAGCAAGGAGCCGCTGTTACTGTCAATGGTGCACGCTACCGCGCCATGATAAACATTTTTTTGTTCCCGGCACTTGAAGAGGCGGACATAGGTAACATTTGGTTTCAACAAGACGGCGCTCCATGCCACACAGCACACGTTTCAATTGATCTTTTGCGCACTGTCTTCGAAGATCGAATTATCAGCCGAAATGCTGATGTGATTTGGCTGCCTCGGAGCTGTGATTTGACGCCGTTGGGCTATTATCTTTGGGGTGCCGTCAAAGATAAGTGTTACGCTGATAAACCAGCAACGATTGATGCTCTCAAGAACAATATTCGCATTGCCATTGAAGACATAATGCCGCATACCATCGATGCACTCAAAAATTGCAAAAATTGGACCCGACCGTATGGTCAGAAATTGTAATCAGAAGGATTGTTCTTTAAAATAAAAAAACAATTTTTAAAAAATATTGAGAACTTTATGTTTAATTGCATTTAAAATAAAATTATTTGGCCCACCCTATATATATATATATATATATATATATATATATATATATATATATATATATATATATATATATATATATATATATATATATATATATATATGTGTATATATATATATATATATATATATATATATATATACATATATTAATTTATATATATCTATATATATCTATATATATATATATATATATATATATATATATATATATATATATATATATATATATATATATATATATATATATTAATAAAACCCGAATAAGGGGTTCTTAAGAGAGAGTGAAAATGTACTGAAATGGGTGTGCATAAGAAGTACTTAGGCGAAGGCCTGAAAACATACGAAATATTCGATATATATATATATATATATATATATATATATATATATATATATATATATATATATATATATATATATATATATATAAACTATTGTTTTATTATAATTCATAATTTCATTCTATTATTGTTTTATTATAATCGGCGATTGATCGTCGTCGAGGAAAGTCGTGTTTTTGTCTCTCCTCGAAATACATAATTTAATTTAATTTAATTGTGCTTTAATTAATTAATTATTTAACTAAATAATATAATAAAATATGTATGTGTTGTTGAATAAATAAATAAATAATAATATTAATAAATTGGTGTAATAAATTAGTAAAGTGATAAGTTATTGTATTGTAAGTCATTGGATTAATTTGTGTATTGTGCGTTTTGCAATGGTGTACAGTATATACATAACAATTTTTGTTTATGTGTAACTTGATACCGTACCGTTGCTTGTATGCATCATATGCATTTTATGTAAACCTTCAATATTTTGACTTTTTTTGATACCAAAAAATGTATAAGTTAAGTGTTTTTTCATTTTTTCAACATACTTTAACACATATTAATTTATATTTACATTTTCATATTAATTTATATTTTTTTGTCCAAAATAAATTTTAAGAATATAAACATATATACATATTTATTTTAAATGTATTTTTTAACTCTTAAAGGTGTAGAGTTCTAGAATTCCCATGAAGTGGGTTATTGAGTATTGTTTGTGCGACAAAGGGTTTTTCAATTCTGTTGCTGTGTGTTGTTACACTTACACTCGCTAATATTTGTTGTTGTGTTGTACGAAGATTATTTTTCGTGTTTTTTTCATTTGTTTTGTATACATGTTTACTACTTTAATACTATTTTATTTGTTTTGTATACATATTAAGCATGTTTTGGTGATCGAATGAACTACCTTTTTGTTTTGTACACATTTATTCGTATGTACTTTATAATTCTTAAAGGTATAGAGTTCTAGAATTATCATGTAGTGGGTTATCGAGAATTGCATTACCATTTTTTGTTGCTGTACGAATATTATTTTTCGTGTTTTTTCTCAATTGTTTGTATACATATTTACTTGTAAATTATATTTTTGCTAAGTAGAGTAAGCATGTTTTGGTGATCGAATGATCTACCTTCTGTTTTTGTATTGTACATATTTACTCGTATATTGTTTTTATTATGGAAAGATTTTCAATTAATTTATAATAATTGATAAACCAGGGCCTATGTGTGTGTATACGGCCGTCTCGCAATGCATGTGTGGTTGTACGTAAAACGTAAACTTGAGAAGAAATGGAATATGGAATTTTGTTTTTGAAGAGTTTTTTCGCGTTACTTGATTGTATCTTGTAGATGCGGTGGTGAAATGAATTTTCATTCGCCTGAGTATGAACTTTGTTTGGTTATCTTTGGTTTTGCTGAATTGTTTTTTATTTTCAGGGTAGTTTTTGTTTAGAAATTTACCATCTTCCGTGGTGGTATCTTTGGTTTGATGATCGTTGTATAAAATGTATAGATCGTGGTTGGGGTGTACGCTTTAAGAGTGATAATTTCTTTCGTCATCCACTGTACGTGCATACACATATATTTTGCTCTGTATATTGTACGGTGATCGTCGGATTAGGGATGTTCTAGCGGTGAATGATGAAGTTCTGAATGAGGAATAAGTTGGAAGTGAAAGGTATAGTTTATCGGGATCGAGGATGGATGTGTGACGATGTTGACCGTATTTTTTGTTCGTCTTCTACTCGGCTATATTTTGATTTCAAAGATTGGCTGATTTTATTAGATGGTGATTAGAGTTATCG
The DNA here is from genome assembly GCA_963691935.1 of Nephrotoma guestfalica. Taxonomy (NCBI): domain Eukaryota; kingdom Metazoa; phylum Arthropoda; class Insecta; order Diptera; family Tipulidae; genus Nephrotoma; species Nephrotoma guestfalica. The sequence goes on from OY829914.1 coordinate 141,255,760, forward strand.
AGGTTTATCAGGTGTGCATTATTAATATTATTATTCATTGCAGTTCCTTCAAAGATATTCTGTAATCAAAAAACTTCATTAGAACTAAATAAATTAGCTTAATCAGGAACTGCAATGAATAATAATATTAATAATGCACACCTGATAAACCTCGATAACTCTAAACTTGGATTTTAGTTTAAATATAATATTTTATTATTCAGAAGCTGAATAATTGGATACAGGAACATCACTAAAATTACTATTCAAATTATTGATTTAGTTTATTTTGGGAATTTAAGAATATAGAATCGTCCGAGATGTTTAATATTAATACTAACCTTTATAGTTGGTTTCCATTATAATTACCTGATTGGAGAGTTAACAATACTGAGTTTTATTTAATTTAATATAATTTAATTGTATATTTAGGATTTAATTCGTTTTACGTCAATGGGTTTATAAAACTATTTTAATTGACCAAACGAATATGATTGTATGGAAAATTGAGGTATCGGAGGAGGGAATTTTTATAAAGTTGCATAACAGCAGTATTGCCTGATGCCTGTTTAAATTAAATTTTAATTCTAATTAATATTTTTTAGGAAGCTTGCAAATTTTCATGACTTTTTGTGGAAGCAGTCAAGGTAGGAATCACAATGCCTATAACCGGGTTTGCTAATGAATGTGATATTTCAGTGGTTGTTAGAATTTTTGAAATTATAGATGGCTTGGAGACTACAAAAAAAAATTTAAATGCAGACAAATATTGCTGTACTTAGATAGTTGTTGTATTTTGGGGTTCATGGCACTTCTTTAATTGAATTATTTTCTAGGTTGAACGGGAGACTGTAAATTGGTAAAGGTTTTGGTTAGCTTGTTTTAAGTTGGATAAATAGTTATCGCTGGTTGTCAATTATATGGGTTTAAGGAAATGGTTAATCACTCATAATAATGAAGTTTTATTTCAGGAAATTTACCAATTAAAAGTTTTTAGGATCTTGATTGCTGATTATTTATATCCAGAAAACAAAAATTATTATGCCGTCTTGTGCTTTACTAACTATTGACTACTTAGGTGTCTGTAACCGGTTCAAGTCTATCATATCTAATAACATTTCCTATCCTTCTGTATTGTTATATGTGTAAGAGGTGTACGGTAGGCCCGGTAGGCGTATCCAGGATCCTTGCTTAGTCTTGACTGTACATCCTAATCAATCAATCAATCAGTTTTGGTTAGAGTTGTATTAAATGTTAAAAGCAAAATATATGATACCAAATTTCGTGTCTTTCCGCTTTACCTATAAAACCGGTTTCCTTGCGGATATTTCTCTAATCTCACCATAATACTAACCCAAACAAAAATGAAATAAAAACAAATTTCAAGGCCATTTAGGTCATGTAGATTTTAGTTTAAATTAGATTTTCGAGAGTGCAGTAATAAAACAATACAAAAAACTGTGTGCCTAAATATAAAATAAAGGTTTTAAAATAGTAATAAATTTTTTTGTTGTGTTATGTTATAACTATCACATTTCGTTGCGTTTTCGATAGATTAACGGTATTTTAAAAGTAAAAATATTTTTTTGCAAAAATATTACTTCTAAAATACCATTATTCCATCGAAAATGTAGCGACACGAAAAATGTGATAGGTACAACATATAGGCCAAACTTGTCATGCATTTTTAACAGGGCTTATATTTAAGTAGATTTGAATTGTTTCTGTACAAGACATAAACAAATTAATGTATATTTAAATTTGCCGCTCGCCGTCGACGCTTGGAGTGTATAGTCCTTTAAAACTTCATTACGTTTTATTTATTTTGGTTTTAATTTTATTGTTGTGTTTTGACTTTTGACTTAACCCCGTTTACAATAGAAATTTAAAACAGAGAGGCCTGTTTTCCATTACAAAAGCATACAATTTTCGAAAAAATATCAAAAAGAGACAAGAAAAAATATACGAGTAGTGTGACAAAGCCAGATTATTTTAATTTTATAGTGAAATTTTAAGGGGAATATTTGTTTGTTTACCTACAAACTGTTGTCAACTGTCACCATCAATCTAGGTGAAGGGGAAGAAAATGAGGAAAGAATCGCGACTAAAGAATCAAAGTGTGGAACGGCGGAATAGTGGTTGTTCGTGCTCACCTAATTTGATCCTGCCTATAATTTTAATGTATTCAATTATAATACCGTTGTGGCTTTCGGTTCACTGTTAATTAAATATTATATATTATATTTATCTACTTATGTATTTGTGAATGTTCGGAATTATAGAACATTATATACTTTTGTTTTATAACATTAAAGTAGTCTCTCTAAAATCATTAGCGTACTCGCACCATGAATAAAATATGTGCGCATAAATAATTTAAAATACAATTTATATATTGTGATAGTCTTTTGTTTTAGTGGTGACAAAAGTTTTCGGTGGTTTCATTAATGAACATTTTGTCTCGTTGGTTTCATTAAATGTAGATTTTGTGTCGTCGGTTTACTATACGTAAGCATTTGGTCCTTCGAGCCGGTTCCAAACCGGAGATATCGTCGCATTCGTTTCGGTGCAATTGATCATTTTCGTTGAAGTTTTTTTTTATCGATCAATTTCATCACGTTATCGTCTCGTTTGGCGTTTTGCATCACGCCATCAAACAAAACTGTATCGCAACGTGGGACAAGGTCGCTGGTATCGTACGATTTGTTCCGGTGGTATCGTATGATTTTTTATTACTGTTATCGTATGTTTTGTGCATTTGGTAAAACACGTGTTGATAGAATTGTGAACTGCTAAGATACTTATAAAGTGATAATAAATTTCGTTAATAATATTTGGTGGTAGTTCAAATTAAAAAACAAATTGTTAAAAGAGTGGTGGTTTAAAATATATAACAATGACTGAAGAAGAAACAACGAAGATTGTGTTGGCAGCGACACGGAAAGTAAATATTTCGATCAGCGGAATAAACGATATCAGCACACAAGTTAAACATCAAGTGAATGTTCTTATTAAATCGCGTTTGGGTGATCATTCGTGTATTTTGGATATGTTAATTCTGCCTAGCATCACATCAAATCAACCCAACAGAAGTATCGTTTCAATGCTTGTACTCGTTTCGTTTTTAGTATTAGGAAATATGATCACATTTCGCCCTTTTTGAAATTGATTTTGGGTTGTAATTTAGTTGATTTTTATGAACTTCGCGTTTGTCTTTTTATTTTTAAGCTTCTCAGGACAAAGCAACCTCCCTATTTATTTAATAAGTTATTGTTCAGTAGGTTTTATTCTTCAAATTTACGTTTACTTCCCCCTATAAACTTGTGTAGGTCTCTAAATACTTCGTTTTCTGTTAGAGGTATTTCTCTTTGGAACTCTATTCCATTAGATATTAAGAGATCGGCGTCGCTTAGATCTTTTAAAACGAGTTATTTAGCGTGGCGCGCTTGAATGACAATACATTTGTATAATAATATTTTTATATTTATTTATATTGTTTTTGTATGTAGTTTGTAAGCATTCACTTCTTGCTCAACATGGAGGGTATTAGCATGGAGTGGATTTGTTTTTTGAAAAAATCTGAGGTTTTTATGCCTAATGGAAGTATTTTTTTGTTGATGTTCATTTATTATGCTTCCATATGGGCTTTTCCTCTTCTAAAATTGTTATGTCAATCTATCAATAAATAAATAAATAAATAAATATCGAAATTGAAGGCTGGAATATTCCATCCGACATAGTACTGGCAGAACCGTTATTCAACCAGCCACATCGTATCGATATGTTTGTCGGTGCCGAAATTTTCTATGAGTTACTTGAAACCGGCCAAATAAAATTGGCTGAGAATCTACCGTTGTTGAGAGAGACCAAATTCGGGTGGATCGTGTCGGGTAAGACTGGTAACATTAAAAATAAATATAACTTTTGCACTGCAGTTGCTGAGCTTAAACACGATGAAGATACCGCGTCATTATATGAACTGCTTGAACGGTTTTGGACTGTTGAAAGTTATGGTGAGAATAAATCAAAATTTACCGTGGAAGAGGCTGAATGTGAAGCTCATTTCGTTCAAAATCACAAACGGCTGGGGTCCGGAAGATTCGGTGTCAAGGTTCCATTCAAGGAAGATATTTCATTACTAGGGGATACGTATTGTACCGCTAAAAATACCGCTAGTTTTTTGAATCTCGAACGCAAATTGTCGAAATATCCAGATCTCAAATGCCAGTACAAAAGTTTCATTCATGAGTACATTTCGTTAAACCACATGGAAGCCGTTCCAGCAGCGAAGCTATCAAGTTGTAAATACTTTATGCCCCACCACTGCGTTATTAAGCCGCAAAGTTCGACCACGAAACTACGGGTTGTGTTCGACGCGTCTTGCAAGACGTCTTTTGGAAAGTCGTTGAATGAAATTCAAAAGGTCGGACCGACAATACAGAATGATTTGTTTTCGATATTAGTTCGGTTTCGGTTCAAACGATTTGCAATCACGGCCGACGTCACCAAAATTTACCGTCAAATACAGGTTGTTGAAGCCGATCCATACGTGCAATGCATCTTGTGGCGAGATAACCCAAACGAAAAACTTCAAATCTTTCGTCTTAAGACCGTTACATACGGTACAGCCGCCGCACCGTTCCTTGCAATTCGTTGCCTGCATCAATTGGGTCACGAGAAGACGTTAAGCCACTCTGTCGGATCGACCGCAATTCTAAACGACTTCTACGTCGATGATATGCTTAGTGGAGGTGATACTTTCGAAGAAGCTTTGAAACTAAAGAAAGAGGTGTCTGAAATTTTAAAGTGTGGCTGTTTTGAATTACGTAAATGGGCAGCAAATGACGAACGATTGCTGAGAGATGTTCCGGACGCGTACCGCGAGACATTCAAAAATATCGACGAAGACAAAAGTATTAAAACTCTGGGTGTTTCGTGGAAACCTGACGTAGATGAGTTCCAGTTTGTATACACGCAGAAACCTACCGAAGTAAACATAACCAAACGCTAAGTTTTATCCGACATCGCCAGTTTGTTTGATTCACTGGGATTAATCAATCCGATTATCGTCTTGGCGAAAATATTGATGCAACACCTGTGGAGATTGAAACTTGAGTGGGATACGACTTTACCGGAACAATACACCACACAATGGGTTAAATTTCGAAATCAGTTACCATTGATCAACAACGTCAAAGTTCCTCGCTTCGTTTTGTCGCCAAATCATGACGCAATTGAGATTCATGGATTTTCAGACGCATCAATCACAGCATATGGATGTTGTATCTACATTCGTTCAATCGTACAAACAGAAGTTCCTATCAGACTATTGTGCGCCAAGTCTCGTGTTGCTCCAGTCAAAACCATCTCGTTGCCGCGATTAGAACTCTGCTCCGCAGTTCTTTTAGCAAATTTGATGGATCGTATTAAATCCAGCATTAAAATCAACAAAATAGCATCGTATTGTTGGACCGATTCCGAAATCGTGCTCAATTGGTTAGCAGCACATCCATCAACGTGGACTTCTTTCGTCGCAAATCGTGTCGCCATCATTCAAGATCTGTCATCGTCTTCGGTCTGGAATCACGTCAGTTCAAAGGACAACCCTGCTGATCTCGTTTTGCGCGGGGAATTGTCAGAAAAACTGCTTAACAATAAACTATGGTTTTCCAGAATTTTTATCACGCTCGTCATCCAGTTGGCCGAAATTTAACAAGTCATTTGATTCGAATTTGGTTGCGGAAAAAAGAAAGAATAGTGATGTCGTCATTATCGCAGTGCCCAATGAGGTCGATTGTGTTCAAAAGGTCAAACATGTCAACAACTTTTGCACCACTCGCCGAGTATTTGGGTTTGTGGCTCGATTTGTAAATAATATCCGGTCCAGATCCATACGCAAACCAAAAACATATGGTTGTTTGACTGTCGCCGAACTAGATCAATCGCTGAAGTTTATCATCAAAATCATACAACGGCAAAGTTTTCAACAAGAATTTTCGCTGCTGTTTTAAAAAAAAAAATTAAATCCGTTTCTCGACGACGATGAGATCATTCGAGTGGGAGGCCGATTGCAGAATTCGGATTTATCATTCGAATCTAAACACCCGATAATTTTGACGAATTCTCATGTATTTATTTTTTCTTTGTGTAGGCATTATCACATGAAGAATTGTCATGCTGGCCCTCAAGCATTGCTCGCTAATCTGAGGCAACAATTTTGGATTATTCGCGGCCGTGATGTAGTCAAGAAAGTGGTATACAAATGCAATTCGTGCTTTAGAGCTCGACCCAAGTTATACAATCAAATAATGGGAAGCTTGCCAAGACATCGAGTAGAACCTGCGAGACCGTTTTTGCATGCAGGTGTTGATTTTTGTAGACCAGTCTGGGTTCGTTATAAAGGCCGAGGCCAGCGATCGGATAAAGCATATATCGCAGTGTTCGTATGCTTTGGGACGAAAGCCGTTCACATCGAAGTCGTCAGTGATCTGTCGAGCAAAGCTTTTCTCAATGCTCTCGATCGTTTTGTTAGTCGTAGAGGATTTTGTCGATACCTTTACTGAGATAACGGAACCAATTTTGATGGATTTTTCAATCAAAACATGGATGATCAAATAGTCCGAACCTGCGCTGACGCAAACATTCAATTTGTTCACATCCCTCCAAGATCACCGCATTTTGGTGGTCTGTGGGAAGCGGCTGTTAAATCAGCGAAGCATCACTTGTATCGAGTGTTATCAGCAGCAACGTTGACATATGAGGAGCTGACCACTATCACCGCAAAGATTGAGGCGTCGTTAAATTCACAGCCGCTGACACCGCTGTCATCGGATCCATCTGATTTCGGAGCCCTCACACCGGGCCATTTTTTGATCGGTTCCCCGCTCTCAGCAATCGTCGAGCCTGACCTCACCCATCTAAACGTCAATAGACTTGATCGTTATCAGAAACTTCCCCAGCTCTATCAACACTTTTGGCAACGTTGGCAGAAAGAATACATATCAGAATTACAGCAGCGCGGAAAATGGAAGACATTGTCGAACAATGTCACTGTCAACACGTTAGTTTTGATAGCTGATGAGGGGATGCCACCTCAAAACTGGATCCTGGGACGCATTATCGAGGTTCATCCTAGACCGGACGGATTAGTACGTGTAGCATCTGTAAAAACACCAACCGGTATTGTAAAACGAGCCATCGTAAAACTAGCACCGTTACCAGTAGAAGAAGATGACAAGACAGGTTGACAATATGGAGTACTGTCAACGGGGGCAGTATGTTCGTGCTCACCCAATTTGATCCTGCCTCTAATTCATTACGTTTACCTAATTTTAATGTATTCAATTATAATACCGTTGTGGCTTTCGGTTCACTGTTAATTAAATATTATATATTATATTTATCTACTTATGTATTTGTGAATGTTCGGAATTATAGAACATTATATACTTTTGTTTTGTAACATTAAGTAATCTCTCTAAAATCATTAACGTACTCGCACCATCAATAAAATATGTGCGCATAAATAATTTAAAATACAATTTATATATTGTGATAATCTTTTGTTTTAGTGGTGACAAAAGTTTTCGGTGGTTTCATTAATGAACATTTTGTCTCGTTGGTTTCATTAAATGAAGATTTTGTGTCGTCGGTTTACTATACGTAAACAGTGGTTTTTGCTCAAAAAGTCTTCTGCAAAATTTTGTATGGTTTCTTTTCTTGTCTCTCACGTGCAAAAAGTCAATGTTATATCCCTTTCATTTTGCAGAAGAAAAAGTTTGGTCGCATGTAAATGGGCCATTAACAGGACCTTAATTTTTTTTTTGAGTCAGTTGAGTTAACTAAAAGTTGACTCGGCTCCGTTTATAACAACAATTAACCTGGGGTGGAATGTTGTAACATCACTTTTTTGACGCTACTAGAATAAATTGTTTATTTATCTCTTTATAATTTTTTGATAAAGTATCCGCCTTAAAATAAGTAGGTGATAGAATAAGAGTAGCACGACATAATGTTTTATTCGAATAGCTAGAGGTCGCAATAGAAGCAACGTAATTGATAAATGGAAAAACGTTATATAAATTTCGATAGTATCGAAAAAAGTAATGCAACCACATCCCACTCCTGAATTCAACCTAGGTTGAACTCCTATTAAAAACAGTAATTGTATTTCCATTGCCGCTATATAAATGGCCACGATAACATAAAAAAAGTATCGTTGTGTTAGCCTTTTTGCCAGGCAACCGCGTTTATTCTTTTCCATAGTAAGAAAATTCGATTCCATGGGATTTTTTGCCAGGCAAGTTTATTTTTATTTATATTTCCTCAAATACTTAACTTTTTCTTATGATTTTTCAATGACCTAATCAGAATTTATCCAAGTAAAAAAGAGTCTGAAACTGTTATTTTTGATCCAAATTTAAAAGCTTTTATTTCATAATTTCATTATTTTCTAAAAGTGGGTAAACTTTTATCTGACATTTTTTGTTTACCATTTTACATTTGTTTTGGTATTTTTTCTGCGTTTCGGTTTGCGCAGTGCGAGTCACGTGAACCAATTAAATCTTTGCTTATATTTTTTTGTAGAAATAAAAGCAAAAAAACGTAAAAAGACAAGAATAATGTACAATTTTAAAGTAGTATGCGAATAGGGAAGACGCATACGCACGCGAACAAGTGATGGGCCGGCGATATCTATAAGTAATCGTACTTCAGTGCCTACTAGAATTTTTAAATTTTTTGGCGTATTTTGTTGAGAAATAAATCTTTTTTGCTTTAGTTGTATTTAGCGCTGCAAAATCATTTAAAATTCTCTTGAATAATTTTATAAAATTATATTTTTGTGTAGTCATCTATACAACAATTATATTGTATATTTTAAAAATAATTATATTAAACACTTTATAATTATAGAAATTTATATATTATTCATCATATATGGATTTTTCCCCTCAGCCTAGGGTACTCAGAGGGCTTCGGCTGTCTATGTGTACACCTAGGTAACACCAAGGTAGCCGCATCCTCGTCGCGGGGGCGGGTACTGCTTCGACAGTAGCAAAGTGCTTTCGGGGACCAAATGCCAGTGGTATAAATTGGCTAAAATAAACAATGAGTACAACAAATACGGAATGTAATACCCCAGGTGGTACAGCAGCAGATATGCTGCCAAATCCACACTCTTCGGAGGCAGGCCCAACAGATTATGGGGTGGACCAATCATTGTTTAACCCATTTGGACGAAGTTCCAAATTATCAAGATCACCAAGATCTTCAACTGGAAATATATTTCAGTACGAGAAGGAAAATGCCGAACTCCGTGAACAACTAAGAGAAATAAAAGAATTTACAAAATGAGAAAAGAATAAGAAAATGAAGAACTCAAAAAAGCAGTTGAAACACGTGCAAAATTTGGGACGACACCTAGCCCAACAGTCGATGCTGGCATTAATTCATTCCATACGGATGAATAAGAATTAGAAAGAGAAACAAATTGGATGTTGAACCGGAATAATAGACCAAGTAAGAAACGGAAAGCGCAACACTCACCAGAAATGATGGTGACTTTACCATCAACTTCAAAAGAGGTTTTCAGAAATGAGTTAATCATCAAGAAACAACTAGCTCTAGAACAACAACCAGCTAAACCGAAAGAAAAATTTCCTCCCCTTATCAAATTTCTCCACTATACAATCGTTTATGAAATCGATTACGATAGCCGAGTACAAACTCGTATTTCTAAACAACGGCGTCTGGAAAATTAATGTTGTAGACTCTGAAACTTATAGAGCTTTGGCTACAAAGCTTAATTCCGAGGGGCATCAGTGGTATGAGGACAAGAATGATAGCCTAATTAAAGTTATGGCTAGATGTCTTCACCCAACCTGTGCAAAAGAGGAAATTATTGAGGATCTCAAGCAGAAGGGTTATCAAACAGAAAATGCCGTAAACATTATTAAGAAAGAAAAAATCGAAACTGAACAAGGAGTTCAAGTTAACAAAAGCGGACTTCCACTATTTATGCTCACTTTTAATAACAAACAAAAAGTGGAAGATGTGTATAATATCAAAAATGTCAAGGTTTTAATCATACGCAGAAATTTACCAAAGAGAGATTAGATGCGTGAAATGTGCCGGAAAGCATCATGCCCAGGTATGCCCAGTTAGTAAAAATATTGCTGCAAAATGTATCAATTGCAATAAGTCACATCCCGCAAACTACCGGGGATGTGAAATAGCTAAGGAGCTACAAAGAATAACCTAAACCTCATGCTAGTAAAACGGGAGAACCAAAACCAAAACTGTACTCGCAAGTAGTCATGACAAAACCAATAATTTCGGAGCACACTACTGAAGGTACGGCAGTGCTCCAAAAGATACTAAGAAGCATGGAAGCTCTTAACATTCGTCTAGCTAAACAATAGAAATGCCTTCAAGCTCTAAGCAACCGGTTAGATAAGCAAGACTCTCTAAATGAAATGAAATCCATGCTCTATTAAAATGATGCAAACAACAACAAATAAAACATTAAGAATAGTAACCTAGAATGCAAATGGGCTAATGCAACATATTCCAGAATTAGGAATTTTCCGAAATACTGTAAAAATAGATATATGCCTAGTATCGGAAACCCATTTTACTTCAACTTCATATCTTAAAATATATGGATACAATTGTTACCACGCCATTCATCCAGCAGGAATGGCAAGGGGAGGATCCTCGGTTGTTATAAAAGAAAACATCCAACACTTTATAGATCTTAAAATTGAAGAGGAATTTATGCAAGTAGTCACCTTAAAAGTATTTATAAATAACAACAAAGAATATAGTGTATCGTCAATATATTGCCCCCCAAGATATAATTTAATTAAACAAGACTATTGCACGTTATTTAAATCACTTGGATCAAGTTTCATAATCGGAGGTGATTTTAATGCAAAAAACACCTACTGGAGATCAAGAGTAAACTCTAAAAAAGGAAGAGAGCTGTTTGCAACAGGAAGACTATGCAATTGCGATTTTCATTCTGGAGATCAACCAACTTATTGGCCTACGGATGGAAACAAAATACCCGATATCATTGACTTCTTTATCACCAAAGGTATAGACGAAAATTACATATACCTAGAAAGCAGCGAGGGATTATGTCGGATCATACGCCTGTTATTATGACAACCAGTGCAACGATTATTAAAAAAAACTAGTCCATCTTCGCTAACGAATAAAAAAACCTGCTGAGAGAAATTTTAGAAACTTGTTGAGGATAATATTGATCTTCAGGTGCCAATTAAAACCCCGATAGAGCTAGAAGAATAACTAGAACAACTCAACAACAGTATACAAGAAGCGGTGTGGAGTAGTACCCCGTCAAGTTCAAAGGAAATGCGCCGAAATGCTATTTATCCTCTAGAAGTTAGAGAACTAGTTGCAGCAAAACGAAAAGCAAGAAAGGCCTGGCAAATAAGTCGAGCACCAGTATATAAAACAACTCTAAATTTTTTATCCAATAAACTAAAGCTGCTAATTAAAGAAATCAAAAACGAATCCATTAATAAATACTTGAGTGGCCTTACTGGGGAAAAAGATACCGAGTACTCCCTTTGGAAAGCGACAAAAAGTTTAAAACGACCTAAACTACAAATTCCACCAGTAAAAAATGAAGATGGCACATGGGCTATAAGTGCAAAGCAAAAAGCTTCGTTGTTTGCAACCCACCTCGAGAACACGTTTCAGCCTATACCTAGACAAACTGCAGAGGAAAACATACCACCAATATATAAAATGGATAACTGCAATATATCTCCTGTCACACTACAAGAATTAAAAGAGGAAATCAATCTCAACCTAAATACAAAGAAATCTCCAGGATATGACTTAATTACAGGACAAATAATAAAAGCTCTTCCTGAAAAAGGTCTACGTAAACTACTCCAAATAATTAATGCAGTGTTCAGACTTAAACACGTTCCAAGTCAATGGAAAAGTAGCAGAAGTAATTATGAGACCTAAACCAAACAAACCATTTAATGACAAAAATTCGTATAGGCCGATTTCCTTACTCCCAATAATTTCAAAATTATTCGAAAAACTACTCCTAAAGAGACTAAAACCAATAATAGAAGAAAGAAATTTTGTTCCTCCACATCAATTTGACTTCAGAGAAAACCATTCAACAATAGAACAAGTACACCGAATTACAATCATAATTGAAGACGTGCTTGAACAAATGAAAGTATGTTCAAGCGTCTTCTTGGATGTAGCACAGGCCTTTGACAGAGTATGGCATAAAGGTTTGGAATATAAATTACAAAGAGACTTACCAAAGCAGTTTTATGAAATTCTAAAATCTTACATATCTAACCAACACTTTCGAGTTAAATTAGATGGCGAATACTCAGAAATAAAGAAAATATCAGCAGGGGTACCACAAGGTAGCGTTCTGGGACCAACTTTATATGTTCTATACACCTCGGACCTGCCAACGATAGAGGAGACTAACATAGCGACGTTTGCGGATGATACGGCCATCTTAGCAGTTGCTAATTGCATAGAAGAATCTACAAGCCAATTGCAAAGAGCTACTAATATTGTCAGTACCTGGACCAAGAGATGGCGAATAAAACTTAATGAAACAAAATCTGTTCACGTAAACTTTACCAACAAGAAGGTCAACTGGATACCAGTAGAACTGAACTCCCAGTAAATTCCCTAAGCAAATACGGCAAAATATCTAGGCATGACTCTAGACGCGAAACTAAAATGGAAAGAGCATGTGAAAAAGAAAAAAGAAGAGTTAAACATCAAATACAGAAAGATGGATTGGCTCTTAGGAAGAAATTCTGAGGTAACTCTACATAATAAATTGCTATTATACCGGCAAATCCTAAAACCTGTGTGGACTTACGGTATTCAGCTCTGAGGCTGTAGAAAGAAAACCAATGTCAATATCATCCAGTCATTCCAAAGCAAAGTCCTTCGTGGAATAGTTAATGCACCGTGGTACATAAGAAATGACAACCTCCATAGAGATCTGAAGATGGATTTCGTTAGTGAAGAAATAAGCAAAACACATGCAACGTATTAGTCTACATCAAAATGTTGAGATACGTCGTATGTTGGATGATTCAAACCTAGTAAGACGGCTGCGAAGGAAGAAACCGCATGATCTACAAGATCCAATCAGGATCGACTAAAAATATAATAAAATTGTAAAGGGGACTAGCCAAAGGGATACAATCCTCCAAACAAGAATATAAATTATGAAAGATAAATTACTAGATGATTTGTAAATCAGTTTTAATAAATAAATATATAAAAAAAAAAAAAAATATATGGTTGAAGAAAATATATTTTGACATCTAGTGGATATTCATCTAAAGCATTTCTCCTTTATATTCAGTGAAAGCAAAATTTTTGTTTTATACCCCATTAACATGCGACCAACATTTTTCTTCTGCAAAATGAAAGAGATATAACATTTACTTTTTCACATGAGAGACAAGAAGAGAAATATATCCCAACAAAATGTTGCAGAACACCTTTTTAGTCACTACACCGTCAAAACCACTATAAAAACGAAAAAGTTGCCATAAAATATATTCCATCCGAGTATTTTTATGGCAACATTTTTTAAATTAACAAAAAAAAATTATTTTATATTTATGAATGTTAATCATAACATTAAAAACAGTCGCCATAGACAAACATGTAAATTTCGCATTTGAATTAATTAAAAATAAATTAATAATTTTCCTATAAAAAAATTATGGAATTACTATATGTTTATTTTTTCTCGCATATTGAATATTTTTATATAGCGGATGCTTCTTATTTACTTGCAAAAATTTGCAGAAGAAAACAATTTTCTGCATGTAAATGGGCCATTAGTGTTTGCTTTAGCCATGGTGTAGTTGTTGTAATCGTATCAAGAAAATACACCATTTAGTTTTCTTATCCTTTTCCCTTATGCAGTCTTCACGAAACGAGATTATAAAGTTGGATTATTTTTTTACCAACTTGAACATAGTCACACATGAGATTTGCTCTACAAATTCGCCTACGGCTGTCATGCGAGTCATATGTTGTCTGTTGTTTTGTAGTTTACTGTTTACTTTCAATTTCTGCTTGGTTTGTGATTAGTTGGGGCTTTATTTTAATTTAACTGAATATATACGTTCCTCTGTGAATTACATATACAATATTCGGTTTTATATAGTAACACAATTTATAGGTTATCAAAGAATTTGTAGCCCCAGTTGTGGAATGGCAAAATAAAATCGTTGTTTCTCACCCAAATTGTTTACTTAAATTCATCTCACATATTTATTCCATTTAATTTATGTATATAAAATTAAAATTTTCATCTTATGTGAAATTCTATTTACCCAAACATTTGATGTTCATCAAAAAATTTGTTCTATTTGACAGAATTTTTTTTAGTGTACATCAATTTTACAAAATGTAAATTTTTTTTTGATGGACTAATACCAATACGGAAATAAACGTCAATTTTGTTAGAAACGTCAATTGGTGTGTTAAAATATAAATAAATTATAGCATGTGTTTAAAATTTAATTGAAATATATTTTAATCTTTCATTAAAAAATATGTGACGATTATTCGTTCGGAAATATATACATAAAATTTCGTATAGATGTCGTTTGTTCATGACATATCTAAACTTCAAAATCCTGTTTAATATTTCCAATAGATACATAAAATCATCATCATGGTCATGATGAAAATTGATGTCAAATTGATGGTCATCAATTTTGTTTTTTTGTTCTATTTGAACTATAAATTTCACATTGATATGGAAAAGTAAATAGAATTTCACATTAGTTGAAATATTTTGTACGCCAATTACAATCAATTCCAACTGAATTGATGTGCCTGTTGCGGTAATTGATTTGAGAAAGATTTCTTTGACGCAGTTCAGCTGTTTGATGAAGAATCATGTGCTCCACCATTTGCATCTTCGGCGGTGACGAGATATTGGGGCCAATTCCGATAATTTGAAATTTTATGTTATATATATTTTTTAAAATAGAAGATAAAATTATTATTTTTTTCACATTCTCTTTGGCTTATTTTATTTCGTTTTTAAAATAAAATGTTATAGTACAATTATATTGCCGCAGTATGTTTAGTGATTAGTTGGGGCTTTTGTCTGGGGATTATATATACAGTATTCGGTTTTATAAATAACACAATTTATAAATTATCAAAGAATTTGTAGCCCAACAGTTGTGACAAAATAAAATGTTTGGTTCCCATCCGAATTGTTTTACGTAAATGCATTTCACATATTTATTCCATTTATTTTATTATTTATATATTTTATAGAATATATTTATTTTAAATATATTATATATTTTTAAGTATATACATAACTTTTATTTAACAAACAATATGATTAAATTATTAAAGGCGATAAACTGACAAATTAATTTGAAAAATGTCATAAATAAACAACAACAACATAATAAATATATAAGTACAATTATTGCTCATATTTCAGTTTATTTTTGTCCTCAAAAGATGGAAATTTTTCAACTAAACCTGGATTAAATTGGGCGGAGCTTAGTTGAATATAACGATTTGATTGGCTAAAGAGTTGGATTAAAATTAATCCCGCTCGGCGAAGACGCCTTTAGTGCCGGTTCATAACTATGGATAAAATTTCCGAAATCCCACATGTGAGATTTGTTTTCATTTTTCAATTCTTTTGTATGAAAAGAAGTGTGTATTTTGTATAATTTACGTGACTTAATTAGTTTAAACAATGGGATGAAAAATCCGGGATTTTTATCCATAATTATGAACCGGCCTTTTAAAATATAAAATCAGTGTATAAATAATGTATTATATTATATTAATTATAATTATATTATATCTTATATTAATTATAATTATAAATGAAAATAATTCGTCACACACATAGCCAGCCGCACTTGAAGTGGGAAGTGGTCAGGAATAAAAACTTAAAGTGGGAACCAGTCAGGAATAAAACTAAGTGGGAACCAGTTCGGAATGAAAACTTAACTTAATGAAAAAATAAGAATGCGATAAATGGCCAGTCGGGTCAGTGTTATTACCCATTAAAATTTAATTTTTACTTAAGAAACCCAACGAAGCCTCGTTAAATCTTAGCTGTCACTTTAAAAAAATAGTGCGCGCGATTTTTCGTCCAAAAATAAGAAAAACATAAAATTGTACCGAAAATCTGATTTTTTGTTAAATGAAATGACGGAAATTATTTTAATTGTATAATTAATTTCTAATATAAAATTATTTGAATAATTTTATATGCATCTTTCACTTATATACGATACAAATATTAAATTTATGAAACCAAACCTAAAAATTACATTGAATTGTGCACGTTGTTTAAAAAACTTAAAATTAAATATTAGTCTATTAGTCTATTATGAAATGTTTGTTATAATAAATTAATCAAAATACATAAAAATCTAATCATGTTTTAGAGCCCAGCCAGTCAAAAATAAAAACTCTAAAGAAAAATAAGAATTTTGACGATACCAATTGTCTTTTTTTGACATTCCACCCATACACAACTAATAATTCTTAAGAAATAACAAAATAAGTGCGATGTTAATTTACAATTTTTATGAATTATAACATGATTGGATTTTTATGTATCTTGATTAATTTACTTATTAAAAGAGAGCCACTCAGGAAAAAAACTTAACTTAATAAAAAAATAAGAATGCGATAAATAGAATGTCAGTATTATTATCCAGCAAAACTTAATTTTTACTTACGAAATTCAACGAAACTTCGATAAATTTTAGCTGTCACTTAAAAAAAATAGTGTGCGCGTTTTCTCCATAGAATTTTATACTATAGAATGAATGTAAAGATGTTTCCCATATAAAATTTGCTATTTCATGTGTCACAAGCCAGAGCAGGATGGTTATATAAAAAATTTATATGGCGGTCTAATATCTCAAAGAAAAACCAACCAAACTAGTTTTTATTTTTGTTCAGAGTGATATTAAAATTTTGCACAGTTAAAAAATCTTGAAATTATTAATTAAAATGATTAAAATATTATAAAATAGTTAGTGGATTGTGTTGAAGTGCATCATTTGTAAATAAAAATTAAAAAATTAAAATGAAGTGTCTAGTGAATGGCTGCCAAAAAACGCCTAGAAAATTACAAAAAGGAATTTCATACCATCGGTAAGTTGAAAACTTGAAAACCAAGTGTTTGTATAAAATAAAATGTAAATTATGTTAAAAACAAAGTGATTTGTGGTAAATATATTCTTATTTTAATCTTAAAATTAATATTAGTCGTGGCTGTTTTATTATTAAATGTTTGCTATAATAAATTAATCAAAATACATAAAAATCTAATCATGTTTTATTCATAAAAATCTAATCATGTTTTATTCATAAAAATTGTATTAAAATCGCACTTATTTTGTTATTTCTTAAGAATTATAAGTTGTGCATGGGTGGAATGTCAAAAAAAGAAGACAATTGGTATCGTCAACATTTTTATTTCTTTTAAGTTTTATTTTTTGACTGTTGGGTTATTAAGAGTTTGCGTGGAAAGGCAAGTGCTGCTTGCGGTTTATTTTACACGGCTTCCAATGTATGAGCCGCCTTGCAATGTAAATAGTGTATATAGGCCACCAGTTTTTCTTGTCGTCATTCATTTTTGTGTGTGAAATTTGCTGTGTTGTTTACAGAATATTATTTAATAAAAAATAATCAACGGATATCACGTAAAATTTGATTACTAGCTAAGTAAGTTAGCTACTTATTTTACTTATTTGTTGTAATAAGGAAAATTTGTTTTAAATCAATCAATAAAATTCAATACGAATTATTCATAAAAAACAAATATGGCGATGATATACTGCAGAACCACCCACTTTTCTATTTTTTTTTACATTTTTATTCTATAATATTTGTTTTCCTTTTCTTTAATGTTTTGAGAATTTGATAGTTTTCCTGAATCAGAACCCAAGAATTGAAAATTATCAATTTTTTAAATTATGTTTTGCGTTACTTTCCACAAATACAAATTTCCAAATTCGGTCATTCATAAATTATTCATGTATTGTGGCGAAAGAATTGATATTCATCATACTCTAATTTATAAAAACAGCGGAGGCTCCAGTCTAAAATCTTGATTTTTTCAGTCGTGTCGCCGGTTTATTATAAATCATGACGGATTCGAAGTACTTTACGACTACCAAAAAGGGAGAAATCTTTGAACTTAAATCAGAGCTTAATAATGATAAAAAAGAAAAGAAAAAGGAAGCTGTAAAAAAGGTACGTTTTGAACCAAGTTGTCTGATCATAAAAGCAATTATATTTATGTTTGTTTTATAGGTTATCGCCAGTATGACAGTCGGAAAAGATGTTTCCGCATTATTTCCAGATGTTGTAAATTGTATGCAAACCGATAATCTTGAATTGAAGAAATTAGTTTATTTATATTTGATGAACTATGCCAAATCACAGCCAGATATGGCCATAATGGCTGTCAACACATTTGTCAAGGTATTTTATTCAGTATTTCTTTACTACATGAAATAATTCATAGGTTATTTCTGTTTTTACCCAATGATTCTTTATTCAACTGAAGGATTGTGAAGATTCGAATCCTTTGATCAGAGCGTTAGCTGTTCGAACAATGGGCTGTATTCGTGTTGACAAGATCACCGAATATTTATGTGAACCACTACGGAAATGTTTAAAAGATGAGGATCCTTATGTACGTAAAACTGCTGCAGTTTGTGTAGCAAAATTATATGACATTTCGCCGTCTATGGTCGAAGATCAAGGATTTTTAGACCAACTAAAAGATTTACTGTCCGATTCAAACCCCATGGTCGTAGCGAATGCGGTTGCAGCGTTGAGTGAAATTAACGAAGCAAGTCAATCTGGGCAACCGCTTGTTGGTAGGTATATTAATGTTAATTATATTTCTATAAATACAAAACGGTTTTATGTTTTTAGAGATGAATTCATCCACTATAAACAAGCTTCTTACTGCACTCAATGAATGTACAGAATGGGGACAAGTTTTTATATTGGATTCATTATCAAACTACCAACCAAAAGATGAACGCGAAGCTCAATCAATTTGTGAACGAATAACACCACGTTTGGCGCATGCAAATGCCGCTGTTGTTCTTTCAGCTGTTAAAGTGCTAATGAAACTATTAGAAATGCTTTCAAGTGATAGCGATTTTTGTGCAACTTTAATCAAAAAATTAGCTCCACCGTTAGTAACGCTCCTCTCATCTGAACCAGAAGTACAGTATGTGGCGCTTCGTAATATTAACCTTATTGTTCAAAAGCGTCCTGATATATTGAAACATGAAATGAAAGTGTTTTTCGTAAAATACAATGATCCAATTTATGTGAAATTAGAAAAATTGGATATTATGATACGTTTGGCAAATCAAAGCAATATTGCACAAGTTTTAAGTGAATTGAAAGAATATGCTACCGAAGTTGATGTTGATTTTGTTCGCAAAGCTGTTCGTGCAATTGGGCGTTGTGCTATTAAAGTGGAACCATCTGCTGAACGATGTGTGTCTACTTTGCTTGATTTAATCCAAACAAAGGTTAATTACGTGGTTCAAGAGGCCATCGTCGTCATTAAAGATATTTTTAGAAAATATCCGAATAAATATGAAAGTATTATCAGCACATTATGTGAAAATTTAGATACACTTGATGAGCCTGAAGCTCGGGCATCTATGGTTTGGATCATCGGAGAATACGCTGAGCGTATTGACAATGCTGACGAACTACTTGATTCTTTTTTGGAAGGCTTCCAAGATGAAAACGCGCAAGTTCAATTGCAATTGTTGACAGCAGTGGTTAAATTATTTTTGAAGCGCCCAACTGATACACAAGAATTAGTACAACACGTGCTATCGTTAGCTACACAAGATTCTGATAATCCCGATTTACGTGATCGCGGGTTTATTTACTGGCGACTCTTATCGACGGATCCAGCAGCTGCTAAGGAAGTGGTACTAGCCGATAAACCGTTAATTTCGGAAGAAACCGATCTACTTGAGCCTACTCTCTTGGATGAATTGATTTGTCATATAAGCTCTTTGGCTAGTGTTTATCACAAGCCGCCAACTGCTTTTGTTGAAGGTCGTGGCGCTGGTGTTCGTAAATCATTACCAAACCGTCAAACCAGCAACGATGAAAATCAAAATACTAATGAAGCTACAATCATTCCAAATCCAGAATCTCTTATTGGTGATTTGCTATCAATGGATCTAGGGCCGCCAGCTCCAGCGACTGCCAATGCTGCACAACCAGTCCAATCAAATGTAGATTTACTTGGCGGTGGCTTAGATTTACTTTTGGGTGGCATATCGGATCCGGTTTCTTCTGGCAGTGGTTTATTAAATGATATATTCGGAATAGCCGGACCAACATCTTCAATGATAACAATGCCAAAGGCAGTTTGGCTTATTCCAGAAAAGGGAAAAGGCTTGGAAATTAATGGTACATTTTCTCGGCGAAATGGATTAATCTATATGGATATGACTTTCACTAATAAAGCCATGCAAGCTATGTCAGCATTTGCGATTCAACTAAATAAGAATAGTTTTGGTTTGGTTCCAGGTTCACCGTTGCAGGTTGGATCTATATTGCCATCGCAAAGTGTTGAAGTTTCATTGTTATTGAATGTTGGTGGTCCAGTTCAGCGCATGGAACCATTGAATAATCTTCAAGTGGCCATAAAAAATAATGTCGATATATTCTATTTTGCTTGCTTAATCCATGCTCATGTGCTATTCATGGAAGATGGTCAGCTTGAAAAACGAGTATTTTTAACTACGTGGAAAGAAATCCCAGCTGCAAATGAAGTGCAATATACCATTAATGGTATTCAAACTACTGCCGATGGCCTAGCATCAAAAATGACTTCAAATAATATATACACAATCGCTAAGCGAAATGTGGAGGGGCAAGATATGTTATATCAAAGTTTAAAATTAACTAATAATATATGGGTATTATTGGAACTGAAATTGCAGCCGGGTAACCCTGATGCAACTCTTAGCTTGAAAACACGTTCAATTGAGGTAGCTTACATTATTTTTGCCGCTTATGAGGCTATTGTTCGCTCAATATAAATATTTTTGTTGTCTAAATAAATCAAATTTTGTTGTAATATTCCATCAATAAGAAAAGATGTAAAACTATTTAAATAAACCAATAATCCTGATATAATGTATGTAATTTGAAATTTTAGCAAACCCGTATTCGATACCTAGGTTACATGACGCACATTTCTCAAAAGTTGGTGGTTCATTTTGAAATTATATGACGCGTTTTGTTTTCGATATTTACGCATCCTATTGTCTTTGTGGCTACATAAATAATCTATGAAATTATAATAAAATACTAAATATTGGATTAAATAATTTTAATTTTACAAAGTAAATGATTCTTAAATAGAACTAATTATTTTAATTTAGCGATATTGTTCATAACAAAAATTTATTGGTTTGTTTTTTCTGTACTTTCCTACATTCAAAAAAAAACATTACTGTAATTTCCGGCGCCGAATTATTAGTGAGTTATGTGTACAAACGGAAGTGGAAAATCACGTTGTTTAAAATAAAACAAATCTTTACATTTAATGTTGTTTTATTAAACATATAAATATTAAATTAAAATAAATCAAAGATTCATACATATTTCAAGTTTCGTAATGAAATGTACACCTACGCATTCTCTCAATGTACAAATCAAACAAAAGTTTGTTTTTAATGTAATAATAAGGATTCTCAATTTGACTCAGATCTGGATTGTATTCAGCCATGGCCATCAACTCCACGGGGCTCTTTTCAATTGCACTGCTATTGGAAATATTCAGTGATCTATGATCAATGATTCTATCACAACTAGATAAACCGAGAGTAATATCATTATGATTTAAGTTACTAGAATTATTATTTTCTTGGTTTGGTGATGAACCGTTTGACCCAACAGAACAATAATTGGTCGCCTGAGAAACTGATAAATTTTTATTGTCGATATGGAGATTATTAATGCGTTTTGAAAGGGGTAGGAAGTCTAATACGCCGTCATCGGATGTACGCTTCCTAAAAATATTAATGTTGATTCAAAATTGCTGTGATGAACTATTATTAATTAAATACCTTTTTTCTTTATTACTCGCCATAATTTATTATCGAAAACAAGATTACTTCACATTATTTTGATATGTAAAATATTTTTTGGCCGGTTTATGCTATGGAGTTTGTCACTATGTATATTGAATGTAAACAAAATAATTATGCAGTTGTTTTTGCAGAATTTACGCGATCTTCCCTTTTTCAAATTTAATTTGTCCAAAAATTTTTTTACATAAAATTGTCAAAATTTTAATCCCAATACAGCTGCTGCTTTGCCTTTTTGACTTTTCTTAATCAATTTTTTGCACCGGTTCGTTCGCCTGCGAACACAAACGGTTGTTCCCTTTATACAAATATGACTGAATATACGCCCCCCAAACAAAAAAGAAGATCGTAAAAAAACGTAATATTCCCGAAAATACAAACATATTTGAACAATACATATTTTTCCAAATATCTACTCACTAGAAAACAACAACAATAATTGATGTTATCCAATTATACCGCATTTACAAGCGAACATCATTTTTCTTCTGCAAAATGAAAGAGATATAACATTGACTTTTTGCACATGAGAGACAAGAAAAGGAAAATATCCAAACAAAATTTTGCAGAAATCATTTTGCGCCACTACACCGCCAAAACCACTATAAAATGTTGCCATAAAATATATTCGATCCGAGTATTTTTATGGCAACAATTTTAAAATTAACAAAAAAAATTAATTTATATTTATAAATGTTAAGGATTCATAATAAAAGCAGACGCCATAGATGAAAATGTAAATTTTGCATTTCAATTAATTAAAATAAATTAATAATTTTCCTATAAAATAATTATGACATTACTAGCGGATGCTTCTTATTTACCTACAAAAATTTGCAGAAGAAACCAATTTTCTACATGTAAATGCTCCATTTAGGGGACATCGTACAATTCAGATAAGCAATGATGATCAACATTTTTAGGATGGTTAATTTAAAGGTTTTAGGAGGTACAAGACAAAAATCGCCGGCAAAATTTCTATATTCCGGAACATTTTCAAAATTATAAAAAAATGGTTTTCATTTAAAAAAATAGTTGATTGTGATAAAGAAATTCACAATCAACTATTTTTTTAAATGAAAACCATTTTTTTATAATTTTGAAATTGTTATAAATAAATATAATTAATTTTATTACAATTTTTTAATAATCTTTAATTTGTTTTATACCTTAGAGAATGGGGTCCCCAAACTCCCGGTTGTCTTTATAATCAAAATTATTATAGTGATAACTTATTACACTTAAGATTATGTATGTGATTATTAGTGGTATAGTAGTTTTTTTTTCAAAAATACGAAATTTTGATAAATGGGAATTTAATAAACAAAATTTTTGGGTCACTCCTTGCATACGCATCAAAGAAATTGTATCGCTTCCACTGATAGATCTATCACAAATGTTTCAATTTGAATTCGCTTTATATTTTAAAAAATAATTAGGAACAATTAGATTGGTAATTGCTTCTGCAAAAATAAAGAAATAGAACATTGAGTTTTTCTACATGAGAGTTTACCATAAAATTTCTTTCGACTTTTACCGCATAATTCGAAGTTATACTTGGGCTTGTACAAAATTGAACAAAAAAGATAACCAACGAGCAATTCTAGCAGTTTAGAATAAAAAATTTTGATTTTTTTTTACCGAGGTGCAGATATTAATGTTGCTGAAGGGAATAAAAGATTAGCGGAAAATTCTTTACCATCATCTCAAATAATTTGACAGGTAATTGTACAATGCGATCCAATATCACGAGTGCATCTTTTCAAAATAGCGTAGAAGCATGGCACCGCCGTCTTAAAGTTATTGTAGGAAAACACTATAGCGGTTTATATAAAATCATTATGGTGACTAGGACAGAAATAACTATTTTTCAAATGTACATTTAATAGGTAAACAAACATTTTATGTACCAATAAAAATGTTTAAAATTATTTGAAACGGTTATCAAATTACTTTGAATAAATTTAAAATAGAATATTTTTGCTAAATATAACAAGATTCCCAAGTATAACAAGACGAAACTCAAAATTGAGCTATCGTATTTTCCTTCGAATTATGACGAAAAAGTCGAAAGAAAAATTATTTATGTATGACACATAAATCTTATTTAGCAGTGATGTGTATAAGAACGTTGTAGTAGAGATAAAAATAAAGTATCGTGTTATTTTAATTTGTATTCATAATCACAAATTAATAAACAATTATAACGCATTTAAAAATTATAATGTACGGGTGGGTGTTATTTGCCAAATTTGTAAATATAAATTTATTTGTAAATATAACCATTTTATTCGTGTGGCATCATCAAATCGCAAGTTTGAAAGAATATTAAATATTCAAATTGACTAAGGTTGTATGACAGACAAATTACATAATTTAATTCTACAAAATTGTAATTTTTATTAATTTGCTATTCTATTTTAGATAATTTGCATTTCAAACCTAGCCAGGTGCAATTTTTATTGGAGTTGCTACGCATCGTTTAAGCATCATTTCACCTAGCTTTAAGAGTTTTACTTATTAAGTTATTAGTTTATGACTATTTCAGTTTATGTATAGATTTAATAAACTATTTTTTATAAATAAAAAATAATATAATAAATAATATAAATAAAATTAAAATTTAGATTTATTAATATAATATTTAGAACCCCCAAATTCATTTGACATTCCACATACATGGACAAAATTGCTCCCGTCAATTTTATTTTAACAGATACATGCACACAATTTTATTATATCGAGTTTCGCTTAGTTTCGATTTTCGCGGCAAGTTTTATACGACTTCTTTCGAGAATAACTAGAAACTAAATCTTAGGAATATTCGAAACTTAGTTCCGAACTATTGTTCGATAAAAAGTTAAAAAGTCGAAAGTAAAAATACTTGGGTAATTCTAAACTGCTAGAATTGCTCGTTGGGCGGCTTTTTCTGCTCAATTTTTGTACAAATTTTCTAATATATGGGGCATTTAGAAATTGTTTTTTCTGCAATTTTTTGCAGGTAAATAAGAGGCATCCGCTATATAAAAATATTCAATATGCGAGAAAGAAATAACATAAGATACATAAGAAACATAATATAGTAATGCCATAATTTTTTTATAGGAAAAGTATTAATTTATTTTTAATTAATTCAAATGCGAAATTCACATTTTTTCTATCGCGTCTGTTTTTATTGTTGCAAAATTTTGCTTGGATATAGGTATTTTCTTGCCTCTCATGTGCAAAAATTCAATGTTATATCTCTTTCATTTTGCATTTTTCTTCTGCAATAAAGCTTTTGCTTCTGGTTGCATGTAAATGGGCTAATATTGTATACACTTACATACACGTACCTTCTCTCTGTATATAGTAAAGTGGAACATTATCTGTGCATGGGGTAAAAAATACCCCAATGTATTTTGTACTTAAATTTTTTTTTCTCCTATAATTTATTAAAAATACCTCTAATTTATCAAAAATACAAAAACTCAATGTACAAGAGTACAAGATGTAACAAAAGATACTTATAATTAATTCATTAAATTTTGATTATTAGAATTATTAAAAAGAAGAGTCATCAAATTCTTCATGTTGTTCAATTTCATCATCAGCTATTTCTAAATTAATGCAATCATCACACTAATATTTTGTATACAAATTATTTTTCTCACTTCATTTGGATGTTTCAGACTGATATGGAAAGGAATTGATTGTTTCCAAGACAACTGTGGAAAAATTTGGAACAACTGCAGGCAAACGTTTTAGCAGAATAAAGAAATATTAAAAAATACAAGCAAATTAAACGAGTAATAAGAAAACGACAGTCCATGGTAAAAATTCAATATTTAAAAAATATTGCAACAAATATTTATTTGATTAATTAATAGTTTTCCCATTTTTTTAGTTGTGTTTGATATTTCCAAAAATAAAATCCCCAAGCAAAAAATCGTCATAAAATAATCCCCCTTTCCAAAATAAGAAAATACCTTTCCAAAATTAAATTCAGGCGAAATCTGATTTTTTTGATGATTTTAATTTTGGGGTTTTTATGCCTCCCTCATTTTTTAGAATTTATACCATGTTTACACTAAAGCTAGAATAATACTTTTTTATTAATAAAATATAATGGGGCCAGTTTACATCACAAGTGGTGTAAACCCATACTATAATACTTTATTACTTTTTTTGTCGATAAATAATAATTTTTTTGTTTTATGTCACAAATGGAAATGTATACCCAAACCAAAAATGTCTTTACCAGTCACTTGAAAAAAAAAAAAAATAAATAAAATTAAAGTAAAGGGCGGTTAAATTTTAAGGGCCGATGTTGATTTTGAATAAAACACAAATTATTTAGGAAATTATTGTCAATTCTTTTTATTATGATAATATGGTATGGTTCAATTATGTATGGAACAAAATATCGGCCAAATGGTCGCCGCGACCTCGTCGACACACCTCCACCCGATGGGCCAAATTTTCGATGACGCTTAGGCATAATTGAGGTTCTATGCCGTTAATGTGCCGAATTATCTCATCCTTTAGCTCTTGAATTGTTGCTGGCTTATCGACGTACACCTTTTCTTTCAAATAACCCCAAAGAAAGAAGTCCAACGGTGTCAAATCACATGATCTTGGCGGCCAATTGACATCGCCACCACGTGAAATAACACGGCCATTGAATTTGTCGCGCAAAAGAGCCATTGTTTCGTTAGCTGTGTGGCCAGTGGCACCGTCCTGCTAAAACCACATATCGTCCACATCCATATCTTCCAATTCGGGCCAAAAAAAGTTCGTTATCATCTCACGATAGCGAACACCATTCACAGTAACTGCCTCATCGGCCTCATTTTGGAAAAAATACGGCCCGATGATGCCGCCAGCCCATAAACCGCACCAAACAGTCACTCTTTGTGGGTGCATTTGTTTTTCGACAATCACTCGTGGATTATGATTCGCCCAAATGCGGCAATTCTGCTTATTGACGAATCCACTGAGGTGAAAATGTGCCTCATCACTGAAGATGATTTACTTCGAAAATTTATCATCCACTGTTGCCATTTCTTGCCACCATTCTGACCATTGACGACGTTTGTGGTTCAAATTGAGTTAGTCTGAAATTGAGAAATGTCAAATTAAATGCAGAAAAAAACTTGACGTTTAGGTGTGGTTCACATTCAACGTCGGCCCTTAAAATTTAACCACCATTTATTATAATATTAAAGTAGAGTTTACACCACGTATATAATACCAATATTTTTTGATAGCTATATATACTTTAATATCAAAATAGTACGTGATAAAGTTCTAAAGTATTTTACAGGGCTGACACGAAGTGTTACCAAAACATAACGCCACATAATTTTTATAGTTTGATGAATTTTATTGAATTAAAGTAAAAAATGTTCACAAATATTTAAATTTTCGAATTGCATTAGCAGTTTTCGATTTGGCCACCCATAACCACCATAGCCTTCAAACGCCCGACAAAGCTATTGCATGCAGCACGAAAGTGGCTCTGCAGTATTTTGGTCCATTCATGGCGAAGCGCTTGCTTGAGATGATCGACACTTTTTTATTTGTTTGCCCCAATCTTGCTCTTCAAAATATCTCAAACCGAGAAATCTAGCGGATTTGCATCCGGTGAATTTGGTGGCCATTGGGCAGTGGATATGAACCGCGGAACGTTGTTTCTCAGCCAATCTTGATTGACGCGCGCTTTATGACCCAGCGCCGAGTCCTGTTGAAATGTCCAGGCTCTGCGGCCGAAATGTTTTTGTGCCTAAGGCTTCAACGCTCCCTCCAACACATGATCCCGGTAAATTTGAGCATTTATCTTGATGCCACGATCAAAAGTACGAGCGGTGAACGGCTTTCCGCCGTTACGGCGGCCCAAACCATCACCATCGGCGGCGCTTGGTTTCGAGTGGCAATCCGTTAGTCCAAATTTGCAGTAGAATGGCCGGGCAAGTAAATCCGGTCGTTTTGCTTGTTCACATATTGCTCAATAACGAACGGTGACTCATCGGAGAAAAACAAATTCGGCAAATCGCCACTTTCGTGCAAGCGTAACAACTCCTTTGCTCTTTCCACTCTAATTTTTTTTTGAGCATCGGTGAGACCATGCGTTTTATGGAATTTCAAGGCCTTTAGTCCAAGATGATCTTTCAATATGTGGCTGCATCCGTTCGAACGAAATGTTCGCCTCACGAGCCATTTTTCTGCCGCTACGGCGCGGATTCCGAGCCAATTTGGCCTTCACCTTCAGAATGATATCTGGCGATATGGCAGTGCGTTTTTTTTTGTACAAAGTGACATTTTAATTAATAATGAATTTATTAATTAAAATGATTTAAATGTTATAAAATAGTTAGTGAATAGCGTAGAGTGCATCATTTGCTAATAAAAATTGAAATTTTTTAATTGAAATGAAGCTGCCACACCACGCTTAAAAAATTATAGAGTAGAATTTCTTACGATCGGTAAGTTTACCAAGTATTTATATAAAAGAAAATGTAAAATATTTTATGAAAAAAGTGATTTGTGGTAAAATTATCCTTATTTAAAGTTATAAATCAGAAAAAACTTAGAATCGAATTTTGGTTCTTGCTGTTGGGTTTTTTGTAAACATGTTTTATTACCAGTGCCGCATTTTCTTATTACTATGGTTCGATAATGGTGTTTATTGTTTCATGTACTTGCGTGCGAATAATTATTAGTTTTTACAGAAATTATATGAAAATCATATGCTGTTTTTTTAGGATAACTTAATGTGAGGAATTAAAAAAAACAATGGTTTAAATCAATTGGCTTCGATGTACAAGATTTGTAAAGTGTAAAAATGAGTAAAAATTCAATTATTTGCTCGTTACATTTTGAAAATAATTATTTTATGCCGCAAGCAAAAGAGAATCAGTAAATATTTTTAAGAAACGAGTCATTCCCTTCTTGTTAATAAACGAGCCACGACTAAATTTGGAGGCAATGAAAATAATATTAAGTTAAATAGGACCAATAACTATTTGGATATACACAGGTTTAAATCTACAATATATTGTATTTAAGGAAAAAACAATTATTTTTTGTACTAGATGAATAAAATTATAATTCAATTTACATGTTTTTTAATTTTAACTTCCTAATTTCATTGCATTCGGTCGAAAACAAATCTAAATGCGGCCCTGTTAATTTATACGCTTTCTTTTTTTTCTCCGAATTTGCGACGCTTGACAGTTGCTTACGTTCATTCTATATAATCTATTTCTATGGTTTACACCAACATAATTTTTTGCTACATACTTTTAATCTACTGGTGTAAACGAGATATTAGATTAGAATTTTTTTGGATCTCTATATTGGGATTCTGTAAATTAGGGTTCTGTAAATTGGGATTTTGCTAATTGGAATTTTGTAAATTGGAATGATGATTTTGGGTTTTATTTTTTGTTTGGTATTATGCGTGTGAAATGTTTCACACTTATACGCATACGAATCATATTGGATTACGCAAAGTCCAATTAAATTCTAATTGATTTATTAATGTATTTGTGCATGTGTACACTACCCAGCAGAATTTTGGTTAACGTTTACATTGAAGTAATATTTCAACTTAATTTAAACGTACTATTATTTACATAAGCTAGAAAGAGAATTTTTTGTATATATATTTTGTTCCATTTTAAATACAAGTAATTTCAACGTTTACCTTTCAAATTTATTTGACGTTATTTCTTCACGGAAAGTTAGCGGCATCTACATTTTTTTTAATGCGTATATATGGGTATAGCCATTTTGGTCATATTTGTACCATATATGACAAACGTTAGTACAATAAATTAACAAATTTTTTAAATCATAAAAAAGTATTAAATATATTTAAAAAAATTAATAATAAATATAATACTCAAGTAAGTAATAAATAATATTTCGATAATGAATTAAGATAAAACAAAATTGCATAGTGTTTCCAAGCGGCATTTTAGACGTCTCGTCGCTACGCGTGTAAAAAAATAAAAAGCGAAAATTTTATTAAATTAAGTTCTTGTTTAACATGAATATAACTGAATACGGAATAATAATTGGTAATGAAAACAGTGGAAATAATTTCAATTACGTCAATAAAAAAAATATATGTTCACGAGCCAATACTTCACATACGAATAATTTAATTGCGAATAAAACAATTGACAATAATAGCCCAAATATAAATACAAATAACCCAGATGCAACCAAATTGCAAGTTTTGAAAGAATAATTAAAGGATATTGTTATTTCAAATAACTTAACCAGAATTGCGACTTGCAGCATTTTAAATTCATTAAATAAATACGGATTAAAATTGCCCCGCTCAAGAAATGCCTTATTATTATTAAATAATAAGTAGAAGAATACAACAAAATATAATTGAGTGCAACGACGAAACGGTGAAATAAATCTGCAATATTTATAGATATTAATGTGGATGGATTACAGCTGTACACGAGTTCAAAAAAATGTGTTTGGCCAATACTAGCGATGCTATAAAAAATTGCATCCAATGCCTTAAATAAAATGTGATTAATGTTCAATAAATATAAAATTATAATAAAACACCTGTATTTTTTAATTATATATATATGTATTTGATTTGCCGCAATTTCGTATCTCAATCATCGTAAAATAATTATTATCTATTCAACGATAAATTATCGTTCAATTTAAATCAGTTCTAAACGTGGATGTGTATCGTTTATTTTACGCGAAAGAATACTCGTTATTTTTACATTACAAGTTAACGTTTACTTATCTTAGTGCATCCTAGGACATCGTTCTGATAAAATAAATTGTTACATAATATGTAAACGTTGAGGAATCCACGTTGTTTCTACGTATTTTGTACGTAATTTATTCTGCTGGGTTGCTGCGTTTTTTTTTAATAAGCTGCTCTAGACCGTGATTAATTATATTTTGATTTATTAAACAATTTATATAATATTAAAATATTTGTGATTCGTATTCACTGAATCGAATGTTACAAAGCTTATAATAAGTCCATATAATGCATTATTTTATTGAATTAAGTTTATTTACGCTTGTTTTCAACAACTCTGAACAACTCTTGGTTTTATGTAGAGTACAACAAAGTTCATCAAAAAACTTAATGAGATAGTTTACATCGTGAAAAAATTTAGTGGACTGATTTAAATAGGGACCTATTTTGGTCCACTTAGTAACCGTTTACAACGCAAAAATTATAGGTCACATTTGGGTCACATAACAAGATTTATATGCACCATCAATTGAATAATACTAAAAATATTGCTTATGTTCTCATCGCTGTTCATAAATAGTTTCAGTAACATTTTCGCAATTAAATGCATTCATTGTAATTTATTTAATTTGATTATTTAATATCTGTAAAACTAAATTTTATGCCGATATGTTTAGTTAACATCAATGCCACTACCAACATCTATTTCGTGATGCGAACACCCTTTAGGTCAGTGTCGTTTACATCACATTTTTCATCGATCTAGGCTGAGTCAGACCACACAAAAAAATTACCCAACCTAATTTAGGTAACTAACTCAGCAGAATAAATTACGTTATAAATACGTAAAAACTACGTGGATTCCTCAACGTTTACATATTATGTAACTTTAATTTATTTTATCAGAACGATGTCCTAGGATGCACTAGTATAAGTAAACGTAAACTTGTAACGTAAAAATAACGATACACATTTATGTTTAGAACTGGTTTAAATTGTACGATAATTTATCGCTCAATAGATACGAGTAACAATTATTTTACGATGATTCAGATACGAAATTGCGAAATATAATTGAAACAGCACAGGTATTTAATTATAATTTTATATTTATTGAACATTAATCACATTTTATTTCAGGCATTGGATGAGGTTTTTATAGCATCACAGTCAACATTACTAAACAATAATCACATTTCATTTCAGGATGTTATATGCAGTTTGTTATATTAAACAAACCTACATTACTACTTAATTAATACATAACTAACTTAAAATAATGAATACCAATTTCAATTTTACTACGTCTAAATTATAAAAGTTAACTTAATTTTCAATAACACGTGTATTAATAATCATATTTTATTCCAGAATTATTTTGCGGTTTCTATAACATCGTTAATATTACAATATAACTATTTACTTAAAATTATAATCTCAAATTTCATTAAGTTTGCATTTAAATTCATTGACTATATTTAATATTTTCATTTATTGCTCGTAGCATTTTCTTTTTTTTTGTCGTTTAAAGAGCCGCATCCGCTCAATATACCGGGTGACTGACACGATGTGCTACCAAATTCAGACTGTCATTGCTGTCAAACCAGTGATGATAGAGCGCTGAAATTTACACAAATGACAGTTCATTCCATTGTTTACAAGCGTACAAAAGCATTTTAGTGGGAAATATTCAGAAAAAAAGTTATCCGTAATGGAATTCAAGCGTAATAGTGTGATTGCTCTATATTTTGGTGGAAAACCACAGCGCAGATTGTTAACCAGTTAAAACATCTGCATGTGAATAAAATGTTTGTGTATCGCACCATAAATCGTTACAACGATACTGGCAGCATTGCAAAACGCCATGGTGGTGGACCGAAACGCACTGCATCATCGCCGGATATCATTCGGAAGGTGGAGGTCTTGAAATTCCATAAAACGCATGGTCTCACCGATGCTCAAAAAAAAAGCTAGAGTAGAAAGAGCAAAGGAGTTGTTACGCTTGCATGAAAGTGGCGATTTGCCGAATTTGTTTTTCTCCGATGAGTCACCGTTCGTTATTGAGCAATATGTGAACAAGCAAAACGACCGGATTTATTTGCCCGGCCATTCTACTGAAAATTTGGACTAACGGATTGCCACTCGAAACCAAGCGCCGCCGATGGTGATGGTTTGGGCCGCCGCAACGGCGGAAAGCAGTTCACCGCTCGTTTTTTTGGACCGTGGCATCAAGATAAATGCTCAAATTTATCGGGAGCATGTGTTGGAGGGAGCGTTGAAGCCTTGGGCACAAAAACATTTCGGCCGCAGAGCCTGGACATTTCAACGCAGGACTCGGGTCCTGGTGTACTGCTGTATTGTATCTGCTAGTGTTTCGATGTTGAAATCAAGGTGTATGTTTGTGTTATGTTTGTACCGAGGTTTGTACCTATGCCTATCATCCTCAAACAATTTTATCTTAAAATTTTTCATTTACATTTCATGTAGCACACTAAAACATTATATTCAATGTAGCTACATACACCTAAACAAATTCAATCCTTTTCATGATCACGTATTTAATTTTTATATAGCTAAACGAAAACGAATCTCGATCGTGTACACATATTATTTTAAATAGTATATGTAATAGGAGTATATATGTACATAATAAAAGCGTGTGGGTTTTCATTTCATTATGTATAAATCATACACTTAATAAACACATTAAAACACTTGTTTATTATTTCGCACAAAAATTTTTTTTTTTTTTCCAAAAATGTTTAAAAAATTACTCGATTAATTTCGACTTGTTAGGTCATCATCAGGAGTATCTACTAATTGGTAAAAATAAAAATTTAGTTATATATAGTAGAAATAAGCAAAATAAAATCAAAGAAGGAGGGACAAAAAATAGGCATTAAAAATTAATCTATTGATCGTTCCAACCATCTGTTGTTTACACGGAAAAATTACAAATAAAAAGGGGGGGGGGGGGGGTGGAATAGCAGGTAAGCGATTAGTTATCGGTTGAGTAACAAAATTCAAGGTATATTGAAGTTCATTTAATTACCCGACGTATTAGTCATATTATTAAGAGCGTGAGAATAAAACAGGGCGGGATCTGTAATTGGTGAGAAACGGATTTCTCTCTGTTCGTTAAGGATATCTTGGTAAAGGAATATGGATTTTCGAATTTCGTAAGAGTCTAAGGTCTAAACGTCTGCTTTTAGGTTGTATATGTAATATGTCTAAATTGTTTAAGCTAGCTGTATGATTTTCTAAAGTTAAATGATTATGGAACGTTGATTGATTGCAACCAGCTAAATGTTCTTCAGCTCTAACTCCAAAATTGCGCCCAGTGTGTCCAAACTATGAGAAACTACAATCATTGCAATTAATCCTATAAACACCAGACTTGGAAAGGCGATCTACTCTAGGTTTATTGTTAAAAACCATTTTCTTTATTGTGTTATTATTATAAAAAGCAAAACTAATATTGGTATAATCGGACACGATGTTGCTAATCCGTTGGCTAGTTTTTCCTATATACTCTAAGCGACACCAATTTTCCTGCGTTGGATTATCCGGTAGATAAATACCCGTTAGAGCTTTGCGCTTTAGCTTTTTATTTAATAACTTTAATATAGTCTTAGTTGCATATCCGTTATTCGTTGCTATTTGTAGAATTATATTAAGCTCTATGTCGTAATTTGAATTTGTCAAAGGGATGTTTATTATTCTATCTATAAGTGAGTGGAAAGCTGACATTTTAATATTATGGGGATGGTTTGAAGAACTAGGGATAATAGCGTCTGTCTTCAAACCATGGTAAACACAAATGGTAAAGGTTAGGTCAGGTAAAGGTCCAGATAAGTCAGGTAAATCCGTAGTTACTCAATTTTCTCGCCTTTTACTTTTGTTGATTTGTGCATAATCGCTAAAAAACTGTCGGACAAAACTAAGAGGCGAGAAATCGAACGTAAACTTGCTTCTCGCCTTTTGTGCAAAATCCCAGTGCTAATTAAATTTTGTCTGTAGGGTGGGAAGACATGGAACAAAAAGTCATAGACAAAAATATAGAAACTGACGTATGTCATTATATTTTCGATAAAGTGTAAAAAAACAAAATTTGCGAACAGAATAGTTTCTTAAAGGCGTACATTTGCTGGAACATTTGTTAATGATAATTCAAATGAAATTTACTAACTTGCTAACATTTTACTAATTTATTTGCTTTGAAAGATAATGTTAAATTGAATACCACAATGATAGTTTAGGGATGTGGCTAAGCATGAAAAAATCCGATTGTAATTTACCTGTGATGTGTTTAAGTTTTGTTCTGACTTTGTTGTGCTATTTATGTGTTAGCACTTCGTCAAACTCTGTAATTACGGAATCACCAGTAGAAACTAATTCTAATCAAAATTATGCAAACCAACCTGTTCAAGAGTTCCTGCCCGATTGTGACCTATTCCAAAAAATAAATCAAAACAGGTATTTAATTTCTTGTGTAATTAAATGTTTATCAATTGCAAATATATTCTGCTTGATCGTGGTTTAATTATATAAATAATATCCAAATTGCATTTTGTAGACTGATTTTTGTGTCCACATTAGATGGAATGCTGACTGCCTTAGACCCTTCGGCTGGAATGTTAAAGTGGATGATTCAAACAGGTCCAGGACATTTACTTTCCTCTAGTATACATAAACTTGAGGTAATATTTGTTTATGTACAAGTTTTGATCTTCAGATTCAATATTTTGCGGACTAATCTAAACATGCCTTATTAAATTATAACACACGTAAGCTGCAGTGTCTGATAGGACTATTTCATATATTTAACACATAATTCGTTTTCAATCTCATGTTTTACTAAGGCAAATATCGATTGGAACATCAAAACTGACTATTTATTTCAAAACTAATTTTGCTAAGCTCAAGGGTAGCTAGAAGTAAACATAATTGAGTGCCTGAAATGTGAGGTTGAAAAACTACTATTGTGTGCTAAAAGCGACATGCTCAATAAAATTAAATGACAATCGCATGAAGTTTATTTCCTCGTTTAAATGACAAAATAAACGCTTCTTTTAATTGAAATCTCAAAATTTAACATTCATAGAACGAAATTAACATTGTGCTTGTAAGAACGACTTATTTCATCAGTTCAATTTTAAACAGGTTTAAATTTATTTGCAAAAGGTTGAATTTGATATTGAAAAGGTAGAATTTGATCAATGAGGCCTATAAGACTTCTCAGTAGCCTATACTAATTATCTTTTCTAAATTTATATTACTATTCTATAGCTAACCAATAATGGGCAATGGGTGAGAATGATACCTTCACTTAGCGGAGGCCTATATCAATTCGATGGCGATTCAATCGAACCAATTCCAATAACAGCGGATAACCTATTAAGTTCGTCGTTCAAATTTTCGGATGATTTGATAATGTCAGGAGGCAAAGAAATTCGCTCGTACAGCGTTTCATTAACAACAGGTCAACTACTTTACGAATGCTCGATGCATGGATGTAAAAATCATACAGCAAATCAACACAATAATGCGTATATTGAAGATGCGATTTTAATTAGGCGCCAAACACAAACTGTAAGAGCAATTGAACCACGAACTGGTGCGGAGCGTTGGAATTTCAGCGTTGGACATAATGAACTAGAATTGATTCGGAATGAGATCTGTCATTCAACTCATATATTAGATCAAGATGTGAATTTTAATATCAAAATAATGGTACCGGAAGGAATTATTTATTTTGTCAGTAAATCACATCCCCAGCAGATTTTGTGGCAGTATAAATTCGAATATCCGATCGTAAATGCTTGGACAAAAAACGAACGAAACGAATTAATGAATATTGATATATTTACATCATCGGATGATCATTGGCTTCAAAATTTAGAAGATCGGACCTATCAACCTATTAATAACATGTCTCCTTCAATTTACATTGGTATGTTCCAGAAACAGCTTTACGTTCAAGAAAGTGAGATATTAAAAAAGATAATTCACAGAAATTTGCTTCAAGGTCCAAATAGAAATTTAAAATTTCCTCCAATACCATGGAAGCCTTATCCAGCGACGTCTTCATCACAGCTTTTAATTGAAAATGATAATCCTGGGCCTATTAACTTAATTGAAACTACATTAGACACCGAGGTAACACCGGCCGTGACTGCATTATCTGTTTTATACGCGTCTGAGTATGTTAATGGTAATGGATTTTTTTTATACACATCAGACGATTTGAATCAATCACAGAATGAACTCTGTGATAAAGAAGCTCATGATCATGATCACAACAAAGGCAATTTTAATGAGCCCTTTGGTGATGATATACCAGTTAAATATATAGTCGTGTCACTATGGTTCTGGTGGAAAGAAATACTTGTGATTGCCATTTCTAGCACGTTACTTTTAAATTTGTTCATATCGAGAAAAATATCGAAAAGGAATGAAATTTTTGTAGTTGAACGGCACATTGAAGTTCAAAAAATAATTGAGAAGGAGCCAGATTATGCATATTTAGAAAGTATTTGTAAACCAAGTATTCAACAACCCTTTTTCCAATCACGATTTATCACCGACTTTGATCTAGTGCGATGTCTAGGGAAGGGTGGCTTTGGAGTGGTTTTTGAAGTTAAAAATAAATTAGATGATTGCCACTATGCGATTAAGCGTATTGTGTTGCCAAATAAAAAGGAATCTCGCGATCGTGTCATGAGAGAAGTCAAAACACTGGCAAACTGTGAGCATGAGAACATTGTTCGATATTTTCAGGCCTGGGTTGAAACACCACCAAATGGTTGGCAAGCAAATCAAGATAAATTACTGTTTGAGGCGGATGCACTTCAATCAACATCGATCGATATTGAATCAACTGTAACCGAATCGAAATCTAGACCGCTAAATATTTATAAAGTTCCACAGTTTAACAATATTACAAATTTTTCAGTTGAATTTACTGAAAACTCTAAAAGGAGATTCAGTGATCGAGGTTTTGATAATTCAGAAGACTCATCATCATTTATAGTATTTCGAAATGAAGATGCCTCGGCAATTGAAAACTCAAGAATGGGATGTGAAGATTCATGCGCAATCGAATTTAAGGAACATTCAAAAGATTCAACAAATTTTAGTGATATGGTGGCAATGGAAAACAAAAGTGATAGTGCGATTGAGTATGATAGAAAATCTAAATCAAAAAGCTACAAACAACTAGCAATAGTCACAACAACAGGTAGTTCAGATATGAAATCAAACTCTGACAATAACCCGAAAAAAATTTATCTATATATACAAATGCAATTATGTAGAAAGCAAAGTTTGCGAGAATGGTTAAGATCGAATGGCCAAAAGTCGCGTGAAGGACAGATTATTAATATTTTCGGTCAAATTGTTCAGGCGGTTGAATATGTACATCTGAAGGGATTAATACACCGTGACTTAAAACCAAGCAACATATTTTTCTCTTTAGATGGTCAAATTAAAATAGGTGATTTTGGATTAGTAACAGATATGGCAGATTTAATGAATTGTGGCGATAATACAGGCTTGCCATCTTGCGATAAACACACAGAACAAGTTGGTACTTATTTGTATATGTCACCCGAACAGCTTCAGGGTAAGCCCTATAATTACAAAGTTGATATTTATTCTTTGGGTTTAATATTTTTTGAATTGCTTGTCGTGTTTAACACCGAAATGGAAAGAATGGACACTTTAAAAAAATTAAGAAACAGTAATTTTCCGGAAGATTTTTATAAAAAATATAACGAAGAATACAAATTACTTCTGCTAATGCTATCACCGTGTCCAAATGAACGACCTACTACTTTTGGTATTCGGGCTAATCCACCTTTTAATCATAATACAGACAATACTTTACATTTTCATTTAGATTTGAGTACACTTAGTCGGAGTAGAAATAATAGTGTTAGTATTATAAATGGGTTATAGTAAAGTACGTAAAATAAATAAATATATTGAAGGTTTACGCTCATTTTATAATTAAATTCTAAGGCTGACGCTCTGGTTGAATTTCCATTTAGCTATTAGTTCAGTAACATTTTTATGTTCTCTCTTTTTAAAATGTGGGAGTAATTCCTTTGAAATAAATAATTGTAACACATTTATCTCTATATAAAGACATGTTAAATAAACGTAATTGCATTACCTACATCAGCAGTCCATGATAACAAAAAATACTAGAGCAATATGTTAACCATGTTCGAGAAGTTAATGAATTGTGTTATGAGTTTAATACTCTGGCATACTAAACTACATGTGCAGAGATGCCTTGGTATGATGTACTGGTATTCTATAAAGGAAACGCTCAAAGAACACCATTAATTGGTTCCATGTTCTTTGAAACCGTGTTTTTCGAGACTACAAAAAACGTGAGTGAAAATAAAAAAAAAATGTTCTGTTATGGCAAACAAAAAACAAAATAAGAGGAGCGACCGACATATATAATACGGCTCCCTGAATTAAACATATTTTCTGACTTGACAAAGGTGTTTTACAAAAACAAATTTAATTTCAAAATTACTTAAAAAGCATATTTTATTTCACATTATAAACATACAATTTACATTTGTTTTTAATACACATCGAAATGCATGCGTAATTTCATGTTTTTAAGAAAATGTACTAAATTTAAATTCCTTTAAATTTAAAGTTGTTTATTCAAAATTTTCAACTAAATGATGAAACACACCAAGCAGCAGCAGCGAGCAGCAAATGTAAATATTAACTAATTCGCTTATGTAATGATACAAAATCATAGTTTGATTATAAATATAGATATTTCTAATAAAATAAATCAATTTTATTGTAATCTTAATAGAAAAATTTAG
This sequence comes from Nephrotoma guestfalica, assembly GCA_963691935.1. Lineage (NCBI taxonomy): Eukaryota > Metazoa > Arthropoda > Insecta > Diptera > Tipulidae > Nephrotoma > Nephrotoma guestfalica. The sequence continues at coordinate 141,295,530 of OY829914.1, forward strand.
ATTTAAAGAAATAATATTGAATGATGTTGTATTTATCACGGCATCAAGAGGTTCGACATTCAGCAGCTTCAATTTACTGCTCTTTTCTGTTACTCATAACCTCAATAAAATTGTCATAAGTCGGTTCTAATACTAAAACAAAAACTGCTGTGCTGCTTGATGTGCTTGATGCGTATGGGTCACAGCCGTTGGTGTGGATTGCTTGGAATATGTTGTGCTGGGCTTGGTGTGTTTGTTTCATCCTTAATGCGTTCATTAATGAAAATGTGCAAAAATCAATTGCAAATTTCAAAATGAATTAAAAAATGCATATTTTAATTTCATAATTAATAAACAAATAATAATTCACAAATGAAATTTATGAAACAACTAAGCGCGTTTATTTCGATTTTAAATAGACATTTTATTTCATTTTTAAAATGACTTAAAAAGACACGTTTTATGTCATTTATAAACAAACTTCTTAAATCGTTTTCAAAATGATTTATGATATGCATTAACAGTCAGCTTTTTTATTTCATTTTCATTACAGATTTTAAGTCAATTTTAAAATGAAATAAAAACGCTGGTTTAAGTCAGAAAAACACCATTTTTAAGACAGCCTTTTTTAATTCGGGGAGCATATAATACATATTTTATTCCTTTTCAAAAGAATTACAGGAAGCCCTCCAAGAACGATTAATTGGTTCCGTGTTCTTTGAAACCGCGAAGTTCGAGACTACGAACGGGAGAAAAAAACGGGAGTGTGAAAAAAACGTTACGTTTTAATTTTTTGATTTGTTATGGTATACAAAAAACAAAATAAAAGAGAATCAACGAAAATAATCGTATAGTTTGAAACCGTATAATTCGCAGGAAGGTATCCGTGTTCTTCAATTACCGTGTTCTTGGAGGGTCACCTGTATATCATCTCATTCAACGTCAACGGCCAACTAAAAATGATTTCTAAAAATTTTAATCGGCTGTTTCTAAATTAAGGAAACTACTACTAATCCCACCTTATACTCCATTTACATGCGACCAACATTTTTCTTCTGCAAAATGAAAGAGATATAACATTGAATTTTTGCACATGCGAGACAAGAAAAGAAATACCGATAACCAAACAAAATTTTGCAGAATATTTTTTGAGCTACTACACCGCCAAAACCACTATAAAAATTAAAATGTTGCCATAAAATATATTCGTTCCGAGGATTTTTATGGCAACATTTTTATAATTAACAAAAAATGGTTTTATATTTATAAATGTTAAGGATTCATAATAAAAACAGACGCCATAAATTAAAATGTAAATTTCGCATTTGAATTATTTAAAAATAAATTTAAAAATTTCCTATAAAAAATATGGCATTACTATATATGTTTATCTCTTTCTCGCATATTGAATATTTTTATTTATAATTTTTATTAGTGGATGCTTCTTATTTATTTGTAAACATTTGCAGAAGAAAACAATTTTCTACATGTAAATGGGGCATTAATATTAAATATCACTAGGTAGGAAGTGTATATTTAAATTATCACTTATTTAAAATAACAGAAATTGTAATAAATTTAAATCAGGTAAATAGATATGTATTAAAAAATAATGTAGGTGATATTAAAATCTCGCTTAAAATGCTTATTCTTTCATGGCTCCGTAAAAGCAACAACAAAATTCCCTTTGTTATTGTATTTACTAGAGAATGCAAGAATAAGCATTTTCCGCGAGATCATTTAACTACCTAGTATCTAAGTATAATTTACACTACAATATGTAATTTCTGTACTATTATAATAGATATTTACATTGGCATTCCGTTAAATTTATTAATTTTAAGTATAGCAATTTTAAATTAATTTCATGTTATCTTTATTTAGAGTTGAGTTTAATAATAGAGAACTTATTTTTATACCTTCAATTATTACTTGTAAATAAAATATACTACTGTTAAATAAAACTTGTTTTTAATTGTGGCTGGATTTGCTTCCTGAAATATATTAGACATACTACGATAACGAATATGTATATTGTTTTACGAGAAATGAAAATATCAATTTCTGAGGCAATATAACAGTTTAACCGAGACGAAGCCGCTATTGGTAACGTTCGCGAGCTTGAAAAAATGATTTTCGACGAATAAAACACTCATTTTACTTATGAAAAAACTAAATCCGAAAAATTAACAATTAAACTATAAACAAACACATTTGAATAATAAACGAAAGAAACCACGCCAAATTTCAAATCAATAAGTAAAATGAAGCAACCAGATGTTTTATTACAGTTAATTTCCTTTCATCACTAGAGATGAAAATTAACGTTAAGGGTGTTTTTATTCCCCTTGTTTGGAATGTAGTACTCAATGGACTACTATTGTAATCTAACTGGATGGGGAAGGAATAGGCATGGTTGCTTATGCCGATGACGTAGCGATAGCTGTCTCGGGGAAGCACCTAAGTACAATCAGAGATGTGATGCAGAATGTATTATCAATCACTGCGGGTTGGGTCAGCAGATGTGGATTGAGGATTAACCCATCTAAAACAGAGCTGTTCCTTTTCACTAGGAGATATAAAATTCCGGTAATGGTTCCACCAAGTCTAAATGGTACTATGCTGGACCTTACTGATAGTCGGTACTGATTCTCGACAGAATGAGCTTAGCTTGGAAACCAAACAAGATAGAGTGAAGAAGGCCACTGTGGCACTCTATTATTGCAAAAATGCCATCGGAAGGAAATGGCGTCTGAAACCAGAGCTGCTGCACTGACTTGACATGGCAGTAGTAAGGCCCGTACTACTGTATGTTGTGAGTGTATAGTGGACAGCTCTGGAGAAATTATCATACAGGAGGATGATGGCGAAGGTGCAGAGGGCAGCCTGCTTGCTCATTAGTGGGGCGTTGAAAACGACCCCCACTAGTGCCTTAGGGATTATGCTGTACCTTCTCCCGTTGGATATTATCGGTAGGCAAATGACCGCCCGGCTCTCAGCGATTTCGAGGTGGAAGTGCCTGCAAATAGGACACTCAACTATAGCCAATTCTGTGAGGGATGGCCTGGTGAATTTGGATTATATAACACCCACAGAAGGCTGAAGTTATAGCGATTGCAGATTATGTGGACAATCGGGCGGCCATTCTTTCGCTAGATTCAGTTTCCCTGGCGTCAAGGGTGGCGTTGGATTGTCACACATTTCTTAACGAGATGAGTGAACATTTCAATATCCAGTTGGTCTGGGTTCCGGGCCACTCTGACGTTGAGGGAAATTACAGGGTAGACGAATTAGCAAGGTACGGTACGACTCTCTAAGTGGAGCCAGAGAGAGAATGTGTAGGAAGACCTATGTCTGGGCTGAAAGCAGCAAGTCATAGGAAAGCAGTTGCCTTGGCAAATACTAGGTGGCTCGCCAGTCCGACTGGCAGGGTAGCCAAGCAAGTATGGCCTGAGCTGAGCTTGAAGCGATTCAAGATCTTGATCATACTATGGAAGCGTGATTTAGGTAGAATTGTAAGGATACTGCGCTAGATGACTGAAGGCATGATCACTTGGGCAAATATACTATGGGCAGCCTCTTTGATATCGAAAGCTGTAATGTGCGAGATCTCTTACGTTATATGAATAGTACTAGATGGGTTTAAAGGAAGTTTAATTGTGTCGGATCCTGTGGTATCACAATGGCCAAAACTGGCCTAAGTGCGCGATAGCAACTATTTAAAACTAACATAACCTAACCTACTTCAATTTTTTCGTTCATTTTTCACTCAAACAATTTTTTTGACGAATCATATTGCTCCAAAATGACGATTTTTTCCTTCTGTATTTTTTGGTCGAAATTTTGTTTGAATGAATGAATGAACGAAGAAGTTAGTATCGGCTTTGGCACACTATAACTATGGGTAAGATCTATGTCGGTTGGGAGAATTCCTTAAAACTGAAAGTTGCACCAATAATAATTACTCTGTATGCGGTCGCTATAAAAATAATTTCATTTCAGACGGGTCACAATCAAAACTCAGCTTAATCCTTTTTTACATAAGTATTCATACTATTAAATCAATATTAAATTTATTGGTAAACAAAAAAGTAAGAAAAACTAATAAAAAACGGAAAAACGAAAACTGTTCCACGTTATGGACATACCGTTATAAACATGAACATTATATGTCAAATATTTTAAAGATGCGGAACTTACCACTTTGGCGGTGTTATCGAGCGCTCAAAAAACTCGTCAAAAATCGAAACATTCCTCAAACCAAATGTTATTACCGTAAAAAAAATAACAAAACGGTATATCAAGAATATGCGAAGTTACAAATAACTACTATTAGACCACTAATGAAAACTATAAATATTTTTTTTAACGAAAAGGAAAACTTTAATTTAACACAATCACCAATCTTAAGAAAAATTTTAATTATAAAATATCAAAAAAACTGGTAAGAACGTCAATAATGGCCACAATTACTATTCCACAAACTGCATATTATCGATTATGATATCGGGCATGCAAATAATCTTTAACCAGATAACTGATATATAACGGTCGAGCACTTCCGTCCAGCGGTAGTGCTCAGAATTTTCATATAACAATCTACATCTAATCCGATTTTATGTACTGTGGTGAATGTTACGAAACCACACTCAAAGCACTGTTTTTCAGTAATAGGAATAGTCGTGACAATGCGTTTCCCAAGTTCGAAATATGGGGCTATCCGAGCGCTTTATCAAATGTTTTCAGATAGAATCACTAAATTTTGGAACCAATATAAATTACCTTTTTAATATCAATAAGACTCGTGTCTGGAACGTTCAATAACCAAGAAAAAACTGAGCCCAAAACTTCAAAAACAGAATTTTCGGGTAGGTGTCCCATAATTTTAAATGTCTTTTATTAAAGATATATTTATATATATATTAACACTTATTTGTTATATAATACCACCACTTGCCACACGATAATTGCTTAAGCACTACCAAATTGATAATGTTGGTTGAGTACCAAAATGAAAATGAACAAACCAAAAAACTATTACAGCCACGTTAAGCTCAACTCTTTAACTTGTATATAAAGTTAGCCCAGGATTCATCCCACAAAACGACGACTAAACCATCACAACAGTTTTTCATCCCAGGATATTACTATCAGCCCAGAAATTTTACCCTTCCAGAATGTTTCATCCCAGGAAAACTATAATGAGAGGAAACTGTCATCCTAGAAAATAAAGTTAGCCTAGCTATCACTATAGCGAAAGTTCACTATCCGATCACTATCAGCCTGAGAATTACAACCATTCCATAAAAACTTTAGCCACTACATAATAACTAAAGAGTTAATATTCTATTAATGGGTCGATAATATTCATTACGCAAAAAAAAATAATTGGTCTCTTACAAATAAGAAGATTATTAAATTACACATACTAATTATACCTATTCGCTTAAACATTTAAACATCCCATTCTATGAAAGCAGACGAAGGCATTTTAGATGCGGCACACTAACTTCTTCATACAGTAGCAGTTTCTTGAATTTTCTATTCGTCCAAGCGATGCAATGGAATTTTAAATTCCTAAAATCATTGCATTACTCATTTTTTTGATGGTCAATCGCTCCCACAGTCCATTCTATAGAAGTGTCGGATTAGGACAAATGCTTTTTGTATAGATGCGGAACACTAACTTCTTCATACAGGATCAGTTTTATGAAACTTGTATGTGTCCAAGTGGCGCAATGAATTATAAATTCCTAAAATCATTGAATTACTCAATCTTTTGTTGTTCATTTTCATCATCTTTCTCATACTCAATATTTTGATCTTTCTCGATCTTTTGATGCTAATTGCGTTAAAGCAATCAGTGTACAACAAAACAAAATTTTTCCCCCAGGTGGTACGCCATCTGCATAGTTGGTCAATCCACCCCCACACGAGGCAGGCTCAACGGATTCTGGAGTGAGGCAACCACTGCGAAATCCTTTCATACCAAACTCAAGAATCTCTAGATCACCACCTAGTCAAATGAATCCCGCTACTCAGCAGGAGAACGAAAATGCTGAACGCAGGGAGAACGTGAACCAAGAAAACCACCACACGATAGAGAAAACGCTGATTTAAAGAAATCGTTAGAAAACTTGATGCAACTCAATGGACAGCTATTCAAAGAAGTTCAACAGCTTTAAAAAGAGATTACTATAATCAAAAATGAGAATCAAGCCAAAGGAAATACTATAGCTACCTATGAAACAGATGAAGATTGGCGTATGAAACGAGTATTATACGAAGGAAAATTAAAACTAAACGTCAAACCAATAAAATAAAAGCAGATTCTTCGCCTGATGTGGAATAATCAACACAGAGCGTAAGAAAATCACAGCCCTCTGAATCAGTCATCCACGGACCTAGTGAAGGTACATAAGAACCTGTCACTACTACCGAAAGAGAGACCACTGCAACCAGTTAATACACCCAACGTAATCAACCAAGGAACAATCAACCAATACATAAAGAGATACCACCTCCACCCATTAAAATGACCCTACTTAATGTTAGTGAATACGAAACAATTAAACAAATAGTGAAGCTAGTTCCAAACGATACATATAAAGTCACTGCACTGAATGCACTAAACGTTTAGAAAGTGAATGCACTTTACCCAGAAACCTAGAGAATGTTATCAAATGTAATCACCGCTCAAAACATCGAATGGTTCACCTATGAAAACAAAACTGAGCAACCAATTAAAGTCATGGCCAGAGGGCTACACCTTACATGCCCAAGCGAAGAAATAATTGAGGAACTTAGCCAGAAAGGATTCAAAATCCTAAATGCTGTGAACATACTAAAGGAAAAGGTTACTAAAGACGCAAACGTTGAAAGAGAAACAACTAAAGTTGGCCTCTCCCTTTTCATGCTAACAATTAACAACACTGAGAGCATTGATAGGGTATATGGAATCAAAGCAATCCTTAAACTGATTGAGACATTAAAAAAGAACACTAGTAGAATACCACAATTCTATAAGTGTCAGGCGTATAACCACACACGCAAATATTGTAATAGGGAGCCCCGATGCGTAAAGTGCGCAGGGAAACATCCATCAAAAGAATGCAACAAAAGTAAGAACGAACCAGTGAAATGCATACAGTGTGATGGTCATCACCCAGCAAATTATAGAGGCTGCGAGGTAGCCAAACTGCTGCAAAGAATGAGAGACAACAAGAGAAATCAAACAAGTAAGAGTTCTCAACCTAGGATGCACTCCTATACAAAACAAATCCCTCTAAGCAGAACGAAAATATCAAAACAGCACCGAGTTAGGAAAACCATGTCCTGCAAGAAATACTTCAGACGCTAAACGCTATTAATTCACATCTGGCTGCGCAGGACCAAAGACTAGAATCTATTTGCGAGCTACTGAAAAAACAAGAAAAGAGACTAGGCACAAGAATAAAATAATAACGGATGCTTCAAGTAAAACTAGAGAAGTCATTGACTACACCTATACATTCTAGTCCATACAAACTTAACAAGAAACAGAATGACACACTATGTAAGACCTGGAATGCAAATGGCCGTGTGCAACGCATTTAAGAATTAGAAGTATTTTTAAACAAAAAAATTGATATAAGCCTAATCTTAGAGATTCATTTTACCAGAACCTCGTACGCCAAAATACGTGGATACCAGTACTATCAAGCTTTACATCCAATAGAAAGAGCTAGAGGTGGCACAGCAATCTTTATTAAGGATAATATTAAACACCACGAAGAATTAAAAATAAAGGAGGAAGCTGTGCAAAGTAGGTACTGTATCTATTGAAATAACAAGAGCTTTAGTATATCAGCAATCTACTGTCCACCCAGTTATAAGCCAAAAAGAGAAAACTACTGATCAAACTTCTTAAATCATTTGGTAGCAATTTTATTATTGGAGGCGACTTTAACGCGTAAAACATGTTCTGGGGATCTAATAGAGCTACTCCCAAAGGAAGAGAGCTATTTGAAGCAGGTAGGACTTTAAAATGTGAGTTTCACTCCAATAGAAAGCGAACCTACTTGCCAACGGACCCAAATAAAATTCCTGGCCTTCTGAATTTCTATATATCAAGAGGTATCTCCAAAAATTACTTAACAGTCGAATTCTCCAGTTCAATGACAATAAGTGACACGGTAATAAGGAAAGCAAGCCCTCCAAGAGTAGCAAATAACAAAACAAACTGGTAATACTTTCGGCAGCTAATCGAAGAATACTTGCGGCAGCTAGTCGACAGGTGCAGATCTCGAACCCTTACAAGATAGAAGAAGAACTGGAACCCTTCTTGAAAGTGTACAAAAAGTGGCCTGGGATAGTACTCCTGATCAACAAGAAATATTCCAAAAAAGTATATACTATCCTGTTGAAGTGAGAGAGTTGGTTAATGAAAAAGGAAGAGCTCGTAAGGCTTGGCAGAGAACTAGAGCCCGTGAAGGCAAAACAATCCTAAACAACTTGTGCAACAAACTTAATCTACTTATTAGGTAGGCTAGTTTCCTAAGTAACCTGACAGTAACCTATGAACTTGGACTCGCAGTGAAAAGCAAAAAGCTAATACGTTTGCCGAACACATAGAAAATACCTTCAAACCACCAACTGGACAAGCGGATAATGATTATTTAACACTTATAAGCAACATATGTAGACGAGGTATCTGTGCTACCAATTACTCTGAAAGAAATCAAAGAAGAAGTAAAAAATCTCAAAGATAAAAGAAACCCTGAATACGACTTGATAATGGGGTACATCACTAAGGAAACTACAGCACATAATCAATGCTATCTTTAGACTAAGTTATGTGTTGAGACAGTGGTAAGTAGCAGAAATCACAATGATTTCAAAGCCTATAATAAACCGCTAAATGACAAAACATCATATAGGCCTATTTCTTTGCTAACAACAACATCAACGATTTTCGAAAGACCGTTTCTCAAGAGACTAAAGTCAATTAAAGAAAGCAGAACTCAACGATAGAACAGGTACATAGGATCACGAATACAATTGAGGAGGCTCTGGAGAAAAAGAAAGTATGTTCAGCAATATTTTTAGACGTAGCCCAAGCATATGCTATAAGGATTGGCATCGAGGTCTGGAATTTAAACTCCAACGAGATTTGCCAAAACAATATTTTGAATTACTAAAGGCTTACATCAACGACCGTTACTTTCGGGTGAGACAGGAAGGGGAATACTCAAAACTAAAGAAACTATTGGCAGGGGTTCCACAAGGCAGTGTTCTGGGCCCTATATTATACCTCCTGTATACAAATGATCTACCAAACATAGTAGAAGCTAGAATAGAAACGTTTGCTGATGACACAGCTGTTATGAGTATGACCACTGATGCTAGAGCTAGTATTGTTGAGTCCACAAGGAAACTACAAAATGCTATTAATATAGTGAATAACTGGACAAAAAATTGAGAATAACACTAAATGAATCGAAATCAACACATCTCAACTTTACAAATTGGAAATTAGAATATATACCGATTAGACTAAATTCGCAACAAATTCCATATTCTGATAATGCTAAGTACCGAGGCATGACGTTAGACTCTATGCTCAGGTGGAAGGCACATGTTAAAAGAAAAGGCAAGAACTCGATTTAAAATTCAGAAACTCCGAACTGACCACGCACAATAAACTGCTGTTATATAAATAAATCCTAAAACCTATCTGGAGGTATGGTATTCATCTTTGGGGCTGCGCAAAGAAAGCTTCAGTTAAGATCATAACGGGTGTTTTTAGAGGTAACCATCTTTAAGTTGGCAACACTGTTTTGCTTGACAACCAATTTGACAGCTGACATTTGCTTGGTCATTAGTTTGATTTGCCATTTCATAATGAATAGACTCACGCCAGAGCAACGCTTGCAAATTGTTGATTTTTTTTTATCAAAATAATGGTTCTGTTCGCAAAACTCATCGTTCATTACGTTCATTGTACGGTTGTTATAATCGTCCATCAGAGCGGGTAATTCGGTTAACTATGGATCGTATTTGCACCACGTATACTCTAAATGATAATACGCATCCAGTAAGACGTCAAACAGTGCGCACCGAACAAGCGATAGACGCTGCACGCAGCGTAGCATTGAGGAAGACCCAAATCAATCAATTCGTCGTCGTTCTCAGCTGAAGGTGTGTCCATCCACTTTATGCTGCGTGCTTACAAAATTCAAATTGTGCAGGAATTAAAACCATCCGGCCATCGCACACGCCGCCAATTCAGCCAATGGGCTGAAGCACAAATTGATGTTGATGTTGGTTTTCCAAACAAAATTTTGTTCAGCGATAAAGCTCACTTTTGGTTGCTTGGGTACGTTAATAAACAGAATTGTCAGATTAGGAGTGAAGATAATCCCCAAACCTTTGCTGAAACACCATTACATCTAGAAAAAATTACTGTTTGGTGCGCTTTATGGACGGGCGAAATCATTGGTCCATATGTCTTCAAAAACGATGATGGGCGGAATATTACAGTCAATAGGGAACGGTATAGAGACAAGATTTCTAACTTTTTTGTACCTCAATTTCACTTAATGGTCCTGTTAATTGGCCACCGAGATCGTGTGATCTAACTCTATTAGATTATTTTCTTTGGGGATATTTTGTCACTTGTCTACGCCGATAAACCAGAGACGATTGAACACTTGGAACACAACATTAGGTAAGTTATTAGTGAGATACGACCGCAATCGCTGCGAAGATTGATCGAAAATTGGACCTTCAGATTATGCCATGTACAGGCCGGCTGCGGAGGCTACATGGCCGAAATCATATTCAAGCATTAATAGCATACAATTATCTATCCAATAAAGCTAATTTCACTGATATTCAAAATGTTTTTCTTTCTTCTATTTTAATTTAAAATTGTGAACCTCTAAAAAAACACACTTTACAAACATTTCAAAACAAAGAACTTCGTAGCAGTGTGAATGCTCCTTGGTACATTAGAAATGATAATCTGCATCCAGATTTAAACATGGAATACGTCACTAGGGTTTGCAAAAACCGTGTTTCTTATAAAACCGGTTTTACGGTTTTTTCTAATCTAAAACCCCGTTTTAACCTTAATTCAGATACAAACGAGAACCTTAATTCAAATTATTGTAAAATTATTGTTTGATCTTTTCCGTGTTGCTTCGAAAAAATAACATTATTTTCTAAACGTGTTAACTTCTTGTGATTTTTGCACGCGCACTCTTTTTTAATATCCATGTTAAGTTCATCATTAACCGACAGTTCAACATCATTATTCACATTTGTTATGTTAATCTCACTATCACCTCACCATCCACCAAACTTTCTGGTTCAGTTTCTATATGGAACAATCTTTCCAATAACCGCTTCAATAATCGCTCTGCCAAAATTAAGCATTTCCGTTTTTGACGAATATGGCAGAGAAAGAGATTTCATATTTGTATTTTATCTTTCGAATACTTGCCAAAGATATATATATTAAAAACGTCTATGTCACTGACCGACTCATTCGAGAACGCACAGGGTGACCAAAAAAATTCGTCCGTGTAATTTTTTCTTCAAAATTTCGTCAACGAAATATGCATAATGCAACAACAATGCAATCGTTAAATCGAATGAGCGCACGCACACACAAAATTATTATTCTGTAAACAAATTATGCTTTAAACAAAAATTCCATAGTTGTTTTTATTCGATTTCGTTCGAGTGATTTTTTTTCGAAATCAACTCGGCTCTTCATGATATCAATTTTGTTCTCAAACAGCACGGAATGTCATGCGGTTCAGTTGGTTTGCCTGTTCCAAGCGATAACCTACCCCAAGAAGATCAAATTTATGATCAAGAAGAAGAAGAAGCACGATTGGCAGTCGAACAAATTGGAAAGCTAAATGAAGCCCAGCTTGCGGCATACATCAAAATTATGATTGCACTTGAAAATAATCACACACAATGTAAGCTCTTTTTTATCGATACACAACTTTAATGACAAACTTTCGAGATGAAGGAAAAATTGTGCTGCCATTTGCACCAACCGGAATAGCAGCCACTTTGCTTAAGGGAGGATGCACGATTCATAGTGGATTTAAAATTCCAGTGCCACTTCTTTATAATTCAATCTCATCAATGCGAATGACATCACCAGAAGCTGCAGTTTTGCGTGGAGCTGCTCTTATTGTTAACGATGAAATTATAATGCTTCCTAAGAATGGTCTCCGCTGCATTGATAAGCTCTTGCGAGATTTGTGCTATAATGGTTCAAATCCATTTGTTTAGCCCCACTGTTAACTTTTGTCACTTATAAAATTGAATTTGAATTGTTTTTGTAAAACACTTGTAAACAATTTTCCTTAGAGTGATAATATTTATTGATTTTATTATTAGGAAGATCGATTTCGAAAATGTATTTCTTCTGCAGTTCCTTTTTTACAACTAATACACTTTTCTTAAAATTACGCTGCTTATATACTAATCTTAGGTCTAATTTATTGTGCTCCTCCTACTATATATAGTTAGTGTTGTCTATAATTAGGTCGTAAATCCTGTTGGTTTTGGTATTCAATTTGTCATTTTATAAGATATTGCTGTCTTTGTATTTGTAAATTTCGAATTCTTCAAGTCTGTTGAGTACGTGTCCTTTTTTGACTTTATGCAGTATTGTTAAGTTGTGGTCAAAGTCTGTGAATTGTTGCTTTTCTGTTTTGATGTGTTGTGCGTAGTTCGATTTTGGATCTGGTGTGTTTATGTCTTTGATATGTTCTTTAAATCGTGTTAAAAAAGATCTACCTGTTTTACAACTTACAAATTTTACATAGGACAAAAAGGTAGATCATTTTTAACACTATTTAAAGAACATATCAAAGACATAAACACACCAGATCCAAAATCGAACTACGCACAACACATCAAAACAGAAAAACATCAATTCACAGACTTTGACCACAACTTAAGAATACTGCACAAAGCCAAAAAAGGACACGTACTCAACAGACTTGAACAATTCGAAATTTACAAATACAAAGACAACAACATCTTATTAAATGACAAATTGAATACCAAAACTCTTGCGAGAGGTGATGGGAAATGACATTAGCTTCGGAGGTAAAGTTTTGGTCCTTGGCGGTGATTTTCGTCGGACGCTACCAGTCGTTCAAAGAGGAACGCGCACTGAAATCACCGAATGCTGCATTAAATCAAGCCCTCTATGGAACCAGTTGGAACAACTTTCTTTGACCACCAACATGCGCAGCGAAGGTCAACACGAGCACAATGAATGGTTTATGCAAGTCGGATCAGGAACTTTGCCTGCAACACCTGGCATTTATGAGGAGGACACAATTCGAATTCCGACCGAAATGATCACAATCCAAGATCTCTCAAAAAAGCTATCGTTGCTCCAACGAATGCTCAGACGCTTGAGATGAATCGAAGAATAATCGACTTGATTCATGGTGATGCAGAAATTTACTACAGCGCAGATTCGTTAGTAAGCGAGGATTGCTTTTGAAAAGGGATGTTATCATAATGCTTCTACGAAATCTAAATCCTAAGAAAGGTATGTGCAATGGAACGCGTTTAATTGTTGAAGAGTTATCGCGAAGTTTTATTAAGGCCAAAATCATTTCTGAGTGCAACAAAGGCAGTACGGTTCTAATCCCTCGAATTGATTTTGCACCTTCTGAGATCAATCTACCATTTGTTTTGCGACGACAACAGTTTCCAATAAAACCGGCATACGCAACAAGGCGCAAGGCCAGTCTTTTAATAACGTGGGAATTCATCTTCAAACGGCAGTGTTGCACATGGGCAATTGTATGTCGCTCTTTCCTGCTCAAGAAATTCTCACCATGTGAAAATAAGAATCAAAGATAATCCACAGCAGCGAAAGCTTCTCAACGATGCGCCAATTTCCTCGAAATGTTGTTTTTAAAGAAAACCTGTAGTTTAATTTTTAATAAATATTGGTAGTACAAATAATTAGTTTTTTTTTTGATTTTTGTAATATTTAACTGCACTTTGCTGGGAATAAACGGGCGTGAAGCGCCTCAGAACAACCTACGTAGTTAAATTAATATTTCCACGTTCTACCACACTCTATTTTAATGAGTTGAATAAACATTTTGCTGATTTCCGTATTTAGCTGATCAATTTCATTCAACATGAATGTGATTATGGTTTCGGTCGTAATTATTGTAGCGTCTTTTCGTCCCAAAGCTTCCACTGCTACTTGTATGGGTGACAAAGCATCACAAATATCTTTAAGCATTATTTCAGAAATATTTTCGAGCATATTTAATTTTTGCCTCATCTAGTGCGTTTTCGCATTTTTATTTTATTTTTATACGAGGTTTTGGTACAAAATTTAGGTAATAATTGAGAACTAGTAGTTTATCTTCTTGTGTAAAATTTATGTTAAATCGCTTCAAATGCAGTTTAAAAAATTACCCGGTTATTTTTCCAGAAAAACCAGGGTTTCGGGTTATTGGTTTTCATTGAAAAATCCGATTATTAGAAACCGGTTTTAACCGGTTTGCAAACCCTATACTTCAGCGATGAAATACAAAAAATTGCAATAAGTCATATACTGCGACTTCAGCAAAATAACAACGAGGAACTGCGGAACCTATTGGATCGCACCAACGAACCGAAGCGCCTGAAGAGAACAAAACCTTTAGAATCAGTTCCTCGAATCACTGAAATCAATGGACTGGCAGAGCTGGGCTGAACCGGTAGGTTTCATCTCACAAGAATATACTATAAAACTAATAGAACAATTACTAGATAATCAATGAGATTAGTTGTAGTATTATACAGAAATAACGATTTCTTAAAGTAAAAACAAAATTTAAAAAAATTACGACTTTGAAACCGATATTTTATATATCACAATGATATGCATATGGCCCCAAATTTTTTTTTATTGTTTTGTCACTACGCACTCGAGAAATAAAATAAAATTAAAAAATACATTCCAAAAATGTACTGGACATTTTTTTATTACTACTTTAAAACCTTATTTTATATTTATGCTGTGTGCCTCAGAAGACTTTTCAAACTAAACTATTCAATATACTAATAGTTCAAGCAATATCTCAACAGATGTCCTTAGCACAAAAGTTTTCATCTGTGCCTCACATACAACTAAACTAATACATAATAATGTACATTAGGTATATAGAATTTAATTAATAATACAAATAAACTTACATCGAATAGAGTACGGCCGTTTTTCCATTTTTTCTTTGTTTAATCCTTTCTAAGTTATACAATAAAATGAAAAGTCTGAAAAGTAACCTCAGGAGTTGACTTTTTAATTATTGCCTATGAGACAGTAGCGGAAGCTTCAAAATTTGAAAAGTTTAGTTTGAAAAGTCTTCTGAGGCACACAGCATTAGACACAAAACTTTTTTGTATTGTTTTATTACTGTCGAAAATGAAATTTAAACTAAAACCTACATGTCATAAATGGCCTTGATTTTTTTTTTTAAATTTTGTTTGCGTTAGTGTTGCGCTGCTTCACAGAAAAATTGTGGTTGAAAAATGAGTTGCGATTAAAACCGGTTTTAAAGGTAAAGAGAGAAAGAAACGAAGATTAAGCCGCTTCTTTGAAAATTTGAAAATTCTTTGAATATGGAAAAAAAATTGCACGCTTTTGTTTTACGTTAATTTTCGATACACCACCTCCAAAAGATACAAAAAATAAAGAGTTAAAAAATTACGAATGATACAATTGCGGTACGCCGCATCTATTAAATAGAATAAACCAGTATTTTTCGTGTCTTAGCTATGAAAATCGACAACGTGTTCAATTAGGGGTGACGTGTTGTAACATCACATTTTCAATACTTTATCGAAGTTTATGTTTCGCTTCTTTATAATAAAATGTGACACTACTTCACATTTTAGATCATTTACCAGGTTGCTTGATTGAAAAATTGTAATATTCTACTCCGTTTCTATCACCAAATAATTTGTTTGTGATACTTGAACGAAATTAGAGAAAGACAACTTGTTTGCATTTGTACTAATAGGTTGTGATAGCAATAGAAACGAAATAATACATAAATGCAACAGTTGCCCATTTCAGTTTGGGAAAACGAGAAATATACTTCGATAAAGTATCGAAAATGTGATGTTACAACATGTTACCATGTCACCATGTCAATGTTGTAGAATGATTTTTGGGCAGGTGAATTATACGAGTATGTTCTTATTTATTTTAATCTTTTTAAAATAAATAATTATACTTTCTTCCTCGACCCGTGATTGAAACCCAAAAATATTGAATTTGTTTTTTAAAAAATGTGTACCAAAGCTTGTATTGTTTCTTGTAATATACAAGAGTGTCGAGGGCGGACTATTTTACATATTATTCAAAGTGAGTTATGAGTATATACATATTTCACCTCAAATTTTTTAAATCTAAAAATTGGCAAACCAGCTTTATCTTTTTTTGCGCAGTTTTTGAATCGATTGCATTTATATTTAATGTTTATTTGGTGTACAAAAAGTTGCTTACATAATCTCGTTTTGACCAAACCGAAAAAGTTACTTTATTAGTTTATCAGAATTTCGTAGTAACGAATTTTTAGGTTTTGGCTCTTCATCTATGTATTTCAACTTCACAGATAGTGATATATGTGACGGTCAAAATTTACATATGCCTTGCGCTGAGCGTTCGTTGCTTGTTTTAACCTGTATCTCACTTTTTTCTTTTCTTTATCGTTTAACTTTATTTAATAAAATTTCGATTTTGTGGCGCAACGGAGTTGACAACCGCTGCTTTCTTGATCAAATCTCTTGAAACTCGTGAAGCATAAACTTGTCTACATGTTCAAATTTTGATTTTTCTCCTTTATCGCGGTCCTTAATAAATGTAGATAACGTTGACGGAGCGAGGTTGAGTTCCTTTGGTTTGCTTGTCCAGAATCTATTTTGTCCCAGTTTTTAATTTTTATTCTAACGAGGATGGTTCATTTATAAATTGAGAGTTGCTCGCCTGCATTTGGCAGCGCACACCACGTTGTCAAGGTGTAGCAAAATAGTGATACTATTATTGAAGTTTAATAAAATCACAATAGCCCAGAAAATTTACATATTTGCGAATTTACTTAAAAAGAGCAAGTAATATGAATTAAATTTTACTTAAATGACAAAATGTTATATTTTTTCTAGACTTGCGCCGTTAATAAATAATCGCCACAACTGGATGGCACGCCATCAAGGGAGGGAGATTGAAGATTGTGTTGTCACTCCAGTGAGAAAATTGACCCAGTCTGCTGCGGTTAGCACAAGGGAGTGGAATATAGTACATCATTGTCGCTTATTATGTTTTGCGCTAAGCTGTATTGATGCATTCCTTTTTTGATGAGGTACTGTTTTTGATCGAAGGAGCAGGGAAAATACATTTTAGTTCAGTAGAACTGACTTTATTTGTCAAGAAAGTTCTCTGTGGCCAACCAAATAAATTAGAAATATTTTTATAATGGAGATTGAATGGTATAAATGACATATGTACTTACCTTTTGCATTTTATTTTAATCATTTCTAATCGTTTAGATGGTGATTGGAGTATTGTCATATGAATAAAGTTTTATCGTAAATATAGCTTTTGCTGCGAGGGAATTAGACTATTTAATTATTATCTGAAATATAAATTTTTTATTTAAATATAACTTAATAAATTATTAGTTAAAAGTTCTGTTTTTTTGGTTTAGAATTAAAACCGATAATAATTATTTTAAGGGTGGCATTCTTATATGTATACTTAAATAAATAAAATCCGTTAAATTTAGGAATTCTAAAATTTCTAAAATTTTAAATTTTTGGTAGTATTTAACCAAGAATTAAATTACTAAATAAAAATGTTATTTCAAAATGCAGAATATTTGTGGAAGATAGAAGTTGATTGCATTTGCATAACCTCTTCTTTCAAGTATTCCATTTGTAAAGATGGGGATGGGAACATTAGAGGAATAAGTCTGCATAATTTGCTACATTTTCTATATTAAAATTTTAAATAAATCTTTCCAATGTGTAATGGTTACGGGGTATTAATTAATTTCATTTAAATAACTACTGGTTTGAGGAAACTCACTGGTGGTGGGAATACTATTTCAGTACATATGTAAATTATAGTTTTATTAATTGATGTAGCCTGTTTAGGAAATCGGTTCGGATTAATTCAAATTTGTTTTAACGAAAGTAATAGCTACTATCTTCATATAATAGGCGTTTAAGGAAATAGCTCATGGTAACTTTTGAGTAACTTGGTGACAAAAAATTACCAGATCTATTTCCAAACTTGTAGACTTAAACGATAGGCGTAATGACAAAAGAATTTAAAACAAAACAATAAAAATTATTATTGTTGTTGTCATCGGTCAATGACCTATACAAACATTTTTGTTTTTAAATCTCGTTTACCATCTCCGTTTGAAACGGATTTTGTTTTGTTGACAAGTCATTTAAATTATATAATTTTTAAAACACACCTCCGATAACGGGAAACTCAGGTTAAATGATCAAATCGCACGAGATAATAATATTATTTGATTGGTTTGATTGGTATATACATTTTGTATTCAGTTACCAAATAAAAGTAGAGGGGTATTTGTGAAAAGTACACACAAGTAGGGACATGTTATAATTCTACTGAAATTTCTTTTAGCAAATAAATTCTACTTTGCGTCATTTAAAAAGTGGGAGACTAAAGCCTACACATTAAAATAATTATGAATAGAATAACTAGTAATAATTGTAATTATGAGTAGTGTCATCAATATAAAATAATTACAGTGTACCAGGTGATAAATTTTATAGGAAGCAATAAAAGAGGTAAAGTAATGTTTTCATTATTTTTTGTGAGCTTAGAATTATATGCAGTGCATAAAACAGTATCATTTATCGCTTTATAAACGTAACGCTATATTTAATTAAGTTTTCATCACTATGTTTTTTGTTTAAACTTAAATAGTTTAATTTTATTGTTTATTATTACTAATTAATTAAAATCAATTGCATACTTTTATTTCTATTTGCAAAACACGAATAAAATATATAGTATACATTTTATTTTTGGCTATAATTATTTGATGATAGTTCATACAATTTAATATTAAATTGGGTAAATAATTAGGAATAGGTTTTTTGTCAAGTGTAAAAATATGTGAATATCCTCTTTAGTTGATAAAAAGAATCGGTATTAAAATTAAAATTAAATAGTGATTTATGCTAAAATTATATGTACATTACCCCATTTACATGCAACCAACATTTTTCTTCTGCAAAATGAAAGAGATATAACATTGACCTTTTGCACACGAGAGACAAGTAAAGAAATATATCCAAACCAAATTTTGCAGAAGACTTTTTGAGCCACTACACCGCCAAAACCACTATAATATTGAAAATGTTGCCATAAAATATATTCGATCCGAGTACTTTTATGGCTAAAATTTTAAAATTAGCAAAAACAAAATGTTTTATATTTATAAATGTTATAATTCATAATAAAAACAGACACTAGAGATAAAAATGTACATTTCGCATTTGATAATTAATTCAAAATAAATTAATAATTTTCCTATAAAAAAATTATGGCATTACTATATACATTTATTTGTTTCTCGCTTATTGAATATTCTACATTTCGGATGCTTCTTATTTACTAGCAAAAATTTGCGGACGAAAACAAATTTCTACATGTAAATGCCCGATATGAAAAGGGTTCATAAGAAACGAAGGAAAATAATATTTATGCAGTTTTCAGGTTACATTTTTTTGGAGGACTAAACACACGCAAGGAGTATTCTTTACATGTGGTTTAGTGAGTTTTTAAAAAATTTCCTTAAATAGAAATTAAAAAAAGAAAATATAGAGTTATAATATTTTCTTGTTTTAAATTTTTTAAGGAAAGCTCACCCAATCCATTATTATGAATTATAATTTTTTAAATGAAGTAATTTGAGTTTTTTTGGTCAATGATTGGAGATGGAGAATGATTATGTGGTACTACTATGAACGATTTGCACGAATGGTTTGTCCGCCCATCTGTAACTATGTGGTAAATAAAAAAACCTGTGTGGGCAAAATAGTTCTAATTCCATACTAAATTCCGTACTACAAAATATATATAAAAAAAGACACAAAAATATCGATTTTGTGCAATTTTGTAATTTTCTTTCTCTTTCTCTTTCACGTTTTTGTTTTATTGTTTATTGTTATCTTCGGTTTGATCGGACAGGTTGGCGGATAAATCCGCACACAGCTGTGCGTACAAATTTTTTGTCATTTTAACTTCTTATTGTTTTTTATTGTAAAGTTTTTCATTATTAAAGTAGATTTTTATAAATCGTAGTGCAAAATAAGTGATCGCAATCATTAACGTTAGACTAGAAAGGTAATAAAAATGTATTTTAATATAGCGTCACATATAAAATGTAAATTTATTTGCGACGACGTAAATTGTTTATAATATTTTCTTGTTTTATTTTTTAAGTTACTCATTATGCTGAAGTTTGTAGATAAAATAGGGTGATGCATAGAAAATATTTATTTATAATATTTGCTAACTATGCATCGCCCTATTTTAGATCTTCAACTCCAGCATAACGAATAGCTTAAAAATATTATAAACAAATATTATCTGTATTTATTTAAACAAAATATAATTTTTTATAAACAAATAACAAAAAATCTTTAATTACGGAAGAAAATTATTACTAGTTCCATGTGAAAAGTATTAAGGAAAGAAAGGTGTTAACAATTACGGATAAGTGCATGAACGAAAACTAAGTTTCCGGCTAAATTCCACCTTATTTCCAATTTGATTTTTTCTCTTCTTAGTCGCGGTTCACACCGACGCCGGAAATTTTGTGACACTTTTCTTTTGCGAGTAGCATGGATTTCCAAAGTACATGGTTCTTTCCATATAAAGATTGTGTTTTTTGCGCGTGAATGTAAACGGAATTCCGTCTTAATTGCATATTGGATAAATTCGATGAGAAAATAGCATTTGTAACACTGTACATACCTTAACCTATTCTATTAAAAGTATTTATTTCATTATTAAGCATAATGAATTACGATAAAAAAACGTACAAAACGTTTTCTTGGGAGCCAGGGAACTCTGAGAGCCATTTGAAAAAGTTTTTAATGTTGGTTTTACCAATTTTTTCTATTTATTTTTATTTTTTTTACAATATACATAATTATTGTCTTAATGTTACTTTTTTATTATTAATAATATTAATGTTTTTGATTATTTACAATATCCATGCAAAAAGCGTTTTATTTTTTTTAATTCGATTGAATTTTGTATTGGTTTTTATACGAGTATGTTTTTTTTGCATTTCATAGTTGTTTGTGTGTTAATACATTTACAGTTTTGTTTAAGTAGATATGTATATTTTTTTGGTAATGTACTTAAATATCAATTTTCCTCAAATTATGATTAATGCAAAAAAAATTGTCCTCATAAACAAAAAATATAAATTCAAAACCTAACTAATTTGTAGGTATGTTGTATGGTACTAACGTAGTTTATACAAATGGCACTGAAGAAAATTATCAATATTAATCATTTAAAGTAGCTCTATTATAGAATAGTATTCAGTTTTTAAATCTTAAATTTTAATTATGGCAGTATAGAAATAAAATATAATAGTTATAAATGTAATGATAAAAAATAAAAATGTTTACTTATTTAAGAATAATAACATAGAAAACTTTAAAAATAATAATTTAATATATTTTACTTTTTAACACGATAGAAATGAAAACTTAGAACAAATTTATTTATTTCGCTTATTATATTTAATAGAGCAGAGTTAAAACGAATTAAGTTAATTTTTATGTGACAAACATTTTACCACAATTTTTCATTTCAGTTATATATTGATTTCTCGTTATTATTTAAATATTTGTTTATGTATAAAAAAGCACTTAAATGTTAAGCCAATGGAGGATCAGTTCCTAAATCTATATCATCATCGTCAGTATCGTCCCTGAAATTAAAAACAAGATTTTTTTAATTTAAATTTATTATACATTATTTAATATTTATAAAATTATATTTAATATAATTTATGTAACAAGTTAAAGTTTAGTTATTAAGACAACAGGCAGTAGAAGACCCAGCGCAAATTGTAAACCACTGACTAGATGTGTAGTCAATAAACAAGAAAATAACTCAGTTTACTTATCAGTGCCGGGATTTTGCTAGTAAACTGACGATTTACGAGAATTGGCTGCTACATAAAATTTTGTAATATTCGAAATTTAAAAAAATGTAATGGATGTCTTGAAAAATAAAAGAATATTATAACTCACCGTAGTTACACAACATTTAATACTAAAATAACGCAACACCTTGGAGCCAGTGTCTGCAACACAAAACTATCCTCAATTTTCTGTGCAACAAATTAAAACTACTAATAAAGAAAATAAAGAACGAAAGCATAAATAAACGACTTCGAGGTCTTTCTGACATAAAGGATGATGATTACTCACTCTGGAAAGCAACGAAGGGGTTAAAAAGAACGAAAATGCATGCGCCACCTAACAAAAACGATACGGATCCTAGGCTAAAAGTTAAAAACAGAAAGTCTCTCTATTTGCTGCCCATTTGGAAGATACTTGTCAATCGGTGCCGAGATAAACAGGAAATGAAAATACAATTGTCGTAAATAAAGTAGATGATTTGAAAACTGATGAAAACTCAAATTAATTACAGTCAATTAATGCAGTCTTCGAACTGAAATATGTTCCACGTCAATGGAATATGGCAGAAGCACCTAATTATGTTTGCTAAACCAGGTAAACTAGCAAACGGATAAAAATCTTATCGACCGATATCACTACTACCGATCATATCAAAAATATTTAAAAAACTGCTATTCAAGAGACTTAAACCTATAATAGAAGAGAAATGTTTTGAATTCTACCACACCAAATTGGGTCTTGAGAAAATCACTCTACACTTGTGCTGGAATATTAATCTAAATTATGGTATTTATTTTATATAATTTTATTAGTTTCAAGTATAGCAATTATGTATATGTTTTAATTCATTAATTGCTGGTTGCTACTATGTTTATACAAGTATGAATTATTTCTTTGTAGTATAACACAGCCTTTATATCAAGTTGAATTATTTGTTTATAGCCTTTATGTTGAAGTATCTGTGATTATCGGTGTTTCCTCCCTTCGTCCATTAGAATAGAAGAATTTAATAAAAATGTCTTCTGTAAATTTATAAAAAGTTGTGTTTATTTTACTGCGTAATCGCCCAAATTATCTAACAAGTTGAAGAAGTTCACACAATAACGGATGTCAGTGTCTAGTGAGGATGTACTTGATATTAAGAAGATAGGCTTCAGTATTTTCCTATATGTAGCTCAAGCTTTCGTCAAAGTTTAGCGCCAAGAGCTTAAATTTAAACTGCATCGAGATCTGCCTAAGTAATTTTATCCAATTCTTAAATCCTATACTGCTGGACTAAGGAATAGCGCACCTTATTAAATGAAGCCAAATCAATACATGTCAACTTTACAAACCAAAATGTAAATTGGATCCCGTGGTCCTTAACTCAAACCAAATTCCATATGCAAATACAGCTAAATACCTTGGCATGACTTTAGCATCGAGCTAAGGTAGAAAAAGCGCATCAAGAAGAGAAAAGAAGAGTTAAACATCAACTATACAAAATTGTACTGGCTCATTAGTAGAAAATGAGATCTCAATATACAACAAATTGCATCTGTACAGGGCCTATGGTATACCCCATGGTACGTTAGGAGAGTCAACTTTCATAGGAACTCAAAGATGGAATAGCACAGACACTGCTGGAGCTGAGCAGTTCAAAGGAGTAACCAACAGGTTACCCATATTAAACCGCGAAACTAATTTAAGATAAATAAATTACAAGACGATCTCTGAATCAGATAATAATAAAAATTCAAATCAATCTGATCAAATAATAATAAAAAAATGTCTGCTGCAATTCAAATAAATGAAAATGGCGTTTGTAAACCAAGATAGTAGGGTACAGTGGCCCTACTTTTATCGCAATCCTTTCTGGAAAGCATTCTTCGTCAACCGCTTATTCGCATTGTTTGGACATGGATAAGTTTGTTGAACGTCCTAAATTTGAAGCATTCGTTAAATATGCGAACAAAATTAATCGAATTTTTATTTTATACGTAGACGGAGGGCCAGATGAAAACCCTAGATATCAAAAAATTATAGATACTGAGGGAGGGGGCTACAACATCGTCCTACTCGAATTGCGGCCAAGAGACAACGAGAGATGATGGTAATTTTAATTCAAATCGACCAGCTTGAAGTAGCAGGGGATGGATCTACGAAGATGATTTGAATGTAGAAAATTTAATTGTATCAAATGAAAATGAAAAAAATGCACCGATGCCTGTTTGTACAATGAGTGAGCATTTGGATAGTCCTCATTTATGGGAGGACCCATAAATTAAAAATAAGCTGTACATTACGCAATATGTGATGATGTATTTTTTAATTTATTTAAATGAAATAAATGTGTTATTGGGCCACATACTCGATTATTTCGCAAGCAGATAAGCAAACTAATTTCTGATAACTAGATATTTTTACTTGCGAATTTAACCATATACAATATTCAACGGACAATGAAGTTGAAATTTAGTAGCCATAGCAAAGTTGCAAATAAATTTACTTATCGACGTGCAAAGTAATCGATTATTTGGCCCATTAAGTTTCCTAATAAAATGAAATATGTTTTAGTTTAAGCCCGTATTCATACTTCAATTTCTTCGTTCATTCATTCAAACAATTATTTCGACCGCATATTGATCTTGCTCATATTGAAAGAAAACGTCATTTTGGTGCAATATGATTGGTCGAAAAAATTGTTTGAATGAATGAATGAAAGAAGAAATTGTAGTATGATACAGCCTAAAGGTTTGTTTGAATCCATATTTCGCTGTGGCGTCTTTTTTACCCCTCCACTCTTTGTTACAAGTACTTGAACTTTTGAACCCTGAAATTCTACCAATTTTTACTTTGGAGGTTTCGTCAGTTTTCGGTATTCTTCAGACTAGCTTGAAAACTCTTATGTAAATGATACTAGTTTTAAGTATAAATACTACGTTTTATTTAGACAAATTTCAATAAATTCAGGCGGAAGGGGGGCAGTGGAGTAAATTTATATTTTATACTTTGCGGCTTTTACATTTATATTTTATTTAGAATATTATAAATTAACCCAATGGACCGATGGTAGACTTTTTTACTTGATTTATAACGGATTAAGGTGAAATCAGTTAAATGTATGAAAGCGTCTTTATATTTTTAGGCGAAGCCACGCAATCTAGCATAGTTTTGTTAAACGGAAACTTTTAAATTGATTTTGCTCAATAATCATCTAGATTTAACATGGATCCTGAAAGCTTTCTGAACCAACTTCTGGAATGTAGCCAATTAGGGCAAAAGATTGAAGCAACTGTGGTGGCTTACATGTGATAGCCATCGAGTATGATAGACCAGGAATCAAACTAGCATTTGGGTAGGGGCGAGCTAGCATCGAGGGCACAAACATTTGTGTAATAATCTTCGTGAATCGGACTACACGGAAAATGAGTTTGATCGTAACCATTCCGGCAGTTTTAATTATTTGAATGAAATATCTCAGACCTCAGTCATACAATATACTACTCTAATTCAAACAGAAATCTGCAAAAACTAATTTGTATTACGACATTCATGCTCCGATCGATACACATCGTTCGTTGCAATTATCTTTAATAAACACATTTTTATTAGCACTTGTTTTTTTTATTTCGTAAAATTAAATTTTGAATATTTTAATTAAATTTTTTTTCCAAAAGTTTAAAAAATCATACCTACGGCACTTAGTGTTAAAAGTATTACCATAGGTAGTTTCAAATTAGTTTATATTAAAATATCACGAAGTTTTGGGACTGGTTTGCGACCCGCTCCTGCTTATACAATAAAATATTTATCTAATTGAGTTGAATAAATTTAAAACATTTAAAAGGTAATTCACCCCAAAAAACATTCCTTTTTAAATTTACTCATGCTCTATGGCCAAACGGAACAAATTCAATTGATTGGTACCAAAACATAATTAAAACTAAAAGCAAAGATTACTGTAAGACAGTCACGGGAAGATTTCTCATCCAGCCATGGTAGAGTGTGTTGGAAAACAATAAAATGAGTTCAATTTTTTGCAACCCTTGTTAATACAATAACAGGAACGAGCTAAAGACTTTAGAATTCTCCCAATGTTGAAAACTTCCTTGATCTTTATTCAAATTAACTACATACTTCCATTTCTAATAAAAAATATGAACAAATTGTTTCTTTAGCAAATATTTTTCTACCTAAGCTCCAATTCGATGAAAGGAAATATGTTTGTTGATCGAGTTTTATGCAAACCATTACAAAATTTTAAAATGTTATTAAGGTATCACTTGCCTCATCGGTTATTTCCTTAAAATATTTTCCCTATGGTACAGTATTTTATGCATTGAAAAAACATAATACATAATATAATTTGAATAATTAATTAAAACCTAATTTCAAATTAGAAGACAAATTGCATCGTTGTCTTTATTTACCTAAAATCAATTTTACTATTTTTTTATTTGACTAATAATTACCGCACAATTTCGCACAAATTAATTTTGTTAGTAAAACTAAAATAATCATAAAAAATTACTAGAAATACAATAGAATTGTAATTAAATTGATTTAATAATTTATTTGAATGATTATAAGTTGGACGGGGATATATGATATGAACAGGAGGTGGTTCCTGTATTTCATCAAAATTATCAAAATCAAAATTGGCATCAGGATCTAAATCGAAATCCGAATAAACCAATGATGAAGGGATCCATGATGGTCTTTATTATCCGTATTAAGAAATGCAGCGTGATTAACATGAATTAGTTAGAATTTTATATTATGTTAATTTCGATTAAAATAATATTAAAATATACTTACGGTGGACACTGATCAACATTTGCAGCAGAAATTGCATTTTCTTTAAGATAAATTACACCTGATTCTAGAGGTTCTATTATATGAACACAGCCGTGGAAACCATCAGAATAGCGATCTCCTGTCAAGAACCGTACATCAGGTGCACCCCCAATAAACACGGTGCCGGGAATAAATGCGTCTTGTTTACCAGTTGGTCGACTCTCTTTCGTTATTATTTTTTGATCTAACTCTAGACTGCCATTATTTCGGTCTCGTTTTATTATTGCAACATGTCGTTTACCATTGTTTACATATTCATTTGATACAATGGTGGCCTCTTCGCCATCAAGTCGGAAGGCAAATTCTAATTTACCGTTTACTAAGCCGAGTGAAATAAAATCTTGTCCATTATATTTTTCATTTCTATTCTGGCCATTCCATACAAGTAATCCATCGGAGTGTGTTGTAGAAAATAATATCGCAATACCCGATGTTGATTGTAAAGCAGCCTTTGAAATTGTGGTACCATTCAGTTCGATATAACCGTTTCCTCGGAAATATCCAGCTACATCTATATTTATCCCTATGGTAACAAAATGATAATAAGCGAAATTAACGATAATGACAAGGGAAATAAGAGCATCGTTAAACAAACAACGGCAATAATTAATTCATACTTACAATTTTGACATTGTGGTCCTGCAAATCCTAGCGGACAATTACATTGATAAGAACCTTCGCGCGAAACACAAACTCCATCGTTCTCGCAAGGATTTTGCGCAATACAAACATCGATAACTACGGCACAGTTGCGCCCACCGTATCCAGGCCTGCAGTGTGTGTTACTCTAGAATTAAAAATCGCCTGGTAAGTTAAATCAATTAAACTTAAACTTTAAAATTACCTCATCTAATGCTTCATCACAATTTTGAATGTTAGCGGCATCGAGAGTTTGTGAAACTAACTCATAATTTCCTCCTGATACTTCCAGATGAGACACGCAACCATTAAATCCACTTTCTATTCCGACGTGAGGATGTAGATATAATCGTTTGTCATATCCGCCAATATATAATAGGGATTTCAATAAAATATTTCTTGAAGCACCTTGGGGTTGTTTGACGATAACAGCTTGTTCCTCCCCAACTTTAAGTGAATTTTCTCCAAATTTACGTTCAATTGCTATTTCAGTCCATTTATTAGGTTGTAATCTGCCACGTGACCGTACTAGAACAGGTTCAACTCGCGCACCAACTAAAATACGGAACTCAACGTGGCCATCTTTAAGTGTTACTGATACAAAATCCCCCGGTGACGTTAATGATTCAGCTACATACAAAACTACACCATCTTCAACTGTATTGGGACGAATTTTAAACTTAATATTAAATTTAGAGGATTTTGGCGTTCTGCAAATAATAAGAATAGAAAAAATAATTAAATTGTAATATTTGGTTTAAATATACAAATTTTCAACTTACTTGTAAGCAGCATAGCTACCATCCCTGAAGGAAAGATTTCCTTCTTCTATATGCTCAGAAATTTGACATCTATTACCTGTACGATTGAGTGGGCACAAACATTGAAGTCCCATATCAGTATCGATACAATTTCCTGTTCCACATATTTGTGCTTTACAGCTTTCACCTTGCCGTTGACAATTACGTCCTGTAAAACCATCTTGACATACACATGTATATCCCTTTTCGCTTTGAGCTTCTAAGCAAACTCCATCATTTGCACAAGGATCATCAGCACATGGTTCACATGATGTGGTTCCCTCTGAATAAATTGAGTCTTTGTTCAATTGTAGTTCATCAGGTCCGGCAATTAAGCGACTTATGCAACCAATAAAACCAACATGGTTGGCTACTGCCGTAGCAGGAAGTTCATCGAACGATGGTACACCACCAAGGTAGAGATTAGTCATAAGATCGAGGCCTTGGAATTTAATTTCTGGTGGGAAAGTAACCGCTGGCTCGTTATCAACAATCATGTATCCTTCTTTGCGGATGCGATTTATTTTAATTGTATGCCAATCACCTAGGGTCACTTGATTTTTAGCTCGCACCACTAATGGTTGATTGCCAAAATCGAATCTAAATTCAGGATAGCCATCGTTCAATGATAATGCAACGTAATCTCCATTATTGGGTCGTTCACCATTATACAAAATTAAACCGTCAGGACGTTCTGGCCTGAATGTTACCTCAATACTGAATCGCATGTACGAGTCACGAATTTTCTCGAATGTCATAAAGCTTTTAGGCGCCTGTGGAAAATGTGGAATTGCATTTGTTACAACCAATATTGTCGGCAAATCAACTGTTTGTCCACTGTGGGTAGCCGAACAAACGTAAGTACCTGCATCTCTAGCTTGTACATTTGTTAAGTTAAGATGTTGCTGAAAAAATAAAGTCTCTTGTAAATATGCAAAATGTTTAAAAAACATTCATACACATACATTTGTATAACTTTGTCTTTGGGGAAGAGCTCCATTTAGTCGACTCCATAAATACCACGATGGGAACTGATCAGGATGACATTGTAGAGCAACATTTGAGCCCACTTCAACGTATTCTATTTTCGGCCTTCTTTTTTGTTCCTGACTGTTTTGAATTTTTAATTCATATTCTGATGTGTATAAATGTCCATCCGCCTCACATTTGCATATGTATTTACCCTCATTATCAACTTGTACGTCTTGCATTATTAGTCGATTGTCGATTTGCTAGAACAAATAAAAAACAAAATACAAAATCATAACCATAGTTTCATTATTGTAGAAAATACGCCTTTCTTGTAGACTTGTTGTAGACTTGGTTTGCTTATTAGGGATAATTAATTTTTCTCCCAAACTAGAAACTTGCCTAATAAGTCAAACAAGCTTTCTACAAAAAGCCCAATCGAGAGGACCCGTATTGCAAAGTATAAAATTAGTTAGTCCCCACTAGATAAGTAATGAATGAATGGTTCAATTATTTTTAATTATGAATAACACACCACACATATTGCATTAACTCCTCCCTCCGTGAATGACCACGTTTGACGTCTGTCGTAAACTGACACTACTTTTATTATTGAATTTTTAACTTACTCTGAAGTTATAGGGCAATCGTGTTCCATCTTGCTTTTCCCAAATAATTAAATTATCTAATCCAACTGTTGAAACGCATTCGACTTCGAATGAATCACCTGGTCTCAAGTATGAAATTGATGGTTCTAATTTTAATATCGATGCTGATGGATCACCTAATATTAAATTAAAATAATAATTTATTTCATTAAACTTAATCTATATAATATTGTAAATATAGGCAATTAATATTACATAGAGTATATATTTTAATTATGTACAAATTATATAAACATCTTGAACCGTTTTAAGTAAATAGAAATGATTACGTAAGAATAATTTCTTATGAAAACTTTTTAAATGAGTCCGAAATAGTTTTGTGGGTAATAATTTTTGGATAGTTTTCAACTGAATTTATTTTTGGTTTTGAATATGGGTTTAATAAATAAAATAAAACATGCAAATTATACTAAAAAGTATTAGCAAATCATAAAAAAATGTTATTTATACAAAATATGCTCAGAGGTGAATTAAAAATGATTAGATGATTGATTATAGTAAAAATTTATGTAAATTTGGGCAATAAATTTTCTAAATCAGAGTTTTGTTTACTATAATCAACATAATGTAATCATAAAAAAGTGTTAATGATAAGTAGATTCACTATTTACATAGAAATTTTGAATTTTTTTATTTTTCGTTGCCGAATCTAATTTTACAATAAATTTATTATATCCCAGTGAGATTGTTATTGATTGTACTTACAATGTAGTAAATTTACAAAATTGAAAAGTGCTAATTTATCACATACCATTTTCTTTATATTTTGCTGTAGATTCATAACTAAATGCGTGATTTTAAAGTATCAGCAATATTTTGATTGTAGTTTATTGGAAAAGCCTTCATTCAATACATGACTCACTAGTGGAAATCAAGTAAAAGCTTCAGAGTGCGTTTTAAAACACGGTGAGTAGCACTAAGTGTGCCGTAAATAATTTTTTGCATTAAATGCAAAGACGTAACATTTCATCTTACCTTACGAATGCGTTATACGAGTATAATAATTTTGAAATTATTTGAAATTTAGGAATAAATTGTAAAAGTTGAATATAGTGCATACGCGTGACCTTGGAGTTAATTCGTTTAGAAACTAATTTCATTTTAATGCTATATTAAATTATATGTAAGCTAAAATAAAATAAAAAATATTTACAAATTTTAAATTTTTGTCAAAGTTTATGTATTTTTCGGTTCATATTCTGTTTTGGTAGTCTTAAGGAAGATCGTCAATCTGTCAATATTAGAATGAAAATTTGTTGTGCAAAAATATTCAAGCAAAAATCAAAAAAGCGTTGAATGCGCCAAACCCACATAAAACTCAAGGCACGCAAGGGAGTAGAAGTTTAATATATTTTCTAGCATGAGTAAATTGTTTTTAAATTGCAAGTTTGATTGCGCTTTAATTGATTTTAACTCTAACAAACAAATTATTTGAAGGGTCGCAACAAAATGAGTCCACCAGCTCTGTTATAAGAAAAAGGACTTTAAGCAGGTCCACTGTGAACATAATCAAACTAAAATTCTTAAAAAAAGTTTGAGACTAAATTTGATACTTCAAATACTATCCAAATGTAAAAAATTAATTAACTGTTTTATGGTACTTTAACCAAGCAGAAACATATTAGCCATTTAAAACAATATGAGTAGATCTTCATAGCTTAGAAAATAATAATAACTTCTAGATAAGACGTGTTGAACGAAAAAAATTATATAATAATAAATAAATTTTATATTATCATTTTCTGTTCAAAATAAAAATTTTTAATTTATTACTTTTAGTTTTTATAATTAATATTTAAAAAACGATTTTATTTTCTTATAATTTTTTTCTGTTTTGTGGTTTTATTCAATCTAAGTATAAATTTGCTTGCATGCAGTAAAATATGTTACAGAAAAAAAAAACAAAACTTAATTAAAATAATATTTGTATAAAATATAAGTATCATTATTAGAACATTTACATCATATAGTAACTAATAATATCATCAATTAACAGTTTATATAAACATTAATTCGTTTTTCAATTTATTTTCTTTAAGTTGGCAGTGGAGGTAAAAATTTGAAAATTTTCATAAAAATCATAAAATATTTAAGTGTAGTTTGTTATAAATTATAAAATAATAATAATAATAATAATAATAATTATTGAGAAAAAAATGTTTTATATCACTTTATTATTTTAGAAATTAAAATAAAAGAAACATTAAAAAAATATTGCGTCTATAACAAAGCAAAACTAACTTAAATATCAAAGTTATCGAAACAGAAAAAAACATTCGGTATATCGGGGATTTGATTTTTAAATTATATAAAAAAATAATTAATTGTAAATGTGTGTATTTAAATTGATTATCATAATTTTATAATAATAATACAACCATTTTTTTTAGTTTAGTTCCTCCACCTACGTATATTTGATGGAAGGTACTTACTTGTTACTAAAACATTCACAAAATTACGTGCTACTTTGCCATCGCCGTAATAAATTTCACATACATAGATGCCAGCATCGTTAAGACGGATATCACTGATAATTAAACGATTACGATCGTATTGTGAATTACGTGGTATTTCACCATTTTGACGGCTCCATTGTACCTGAAAATAGAGAGTATAAAATGATACAGGTTAGAAGAAAAATATTATAGGTATTCATTCGGGGAGGTGACAACTAGTGTTATAAAGTTTGTATGGAGCGACCTAATGTTTGAACAAGAAAGAGAGTCCCATGGGCTCTTTCTATACATATATTCAGCCTGCAACAAACAGACATCAACAACACCCCTCCAAGAGAAGGACGTGTGGCAGATACACACACATATATATATATATATATTGTATGGGGCGGAAAAAATGTAGAGATATCTAACGGGCCAGTCCCTAGAAATGTCAGGTTATGCTAGAAACTTAAATAGAAAAAATATTGGGTCAATCGAAGTAGGTTTAGAGCTCGCGACTCGACTTGAGTGCGAAGTTCGATAAAAACGGTATTTTTTAAAACTTTTCACTTTCAAAAGAACAGAAAAATTATTTAAAAATTTTTCTCAATCGAAATGAAAATTGTGGTGAATAGAGGAGATAATTACCTTTCTAAAACATCAAAGATATCGAAAACCGATTAGAAAATAACGACTTTATTGCCAATTTCCGAAACTAATAAAACCCAAATAATAAACGGTTTTTATAAATCCTGGAATTTATACTCAAAACTACAAAAAATTAATAAATAAATAAAAATGAGGTAAAACTACTAAACAAAGGAATGTTTTATGGTGTCATAAAAACCGTATGAGGCATAAAGACTTAACATAGTTGTGTTTTATGATGTCATCACCATAAAACACATCTATGTTAAATCTTTATAACTCATTCGTCTCATTGTTAATGTATTTAAATCCGCCTACCGCATTAATTATGACCTGCTATGGCCAATATGTTTCATTGTATCATAAAATATATAAACTAACGAAATGCAAATTAATTAGTTTAAACCCAAATCTCTCGAGAAAAGGACACCCATTTGTAATAACTAAAACTTTTCCGTTTGACTGTTTTATTATATTTTTAAGAAAGTGCGTCTAAAGTTGGCAAAATGGCAGCTAATTTACGGTCCACTACAGAAATTTATGTTCTTGGCCATGAGTACTGTCAAATTATTGGTGCTAAGTTACACACAAAAAAGCAAGTGTTGTGTTTTTTTTTACAATCACCGTACTGTAAAATTAACTATTCGTGAAAGTGCAGCTCTGACAATCCAGGAAGTGTCCATTTTTTGGTCAAATTCTAGTGAAAAAGGAACAACATTCCATTGCAAAATAGGAAAAATTGCATGATGAGTGGGAAAATCTTCTAACGAACAAAAATAAGAAAAATGTAAATCAATTCCAAGAGACTCATAAGCATTATTTTCGTCATCCGAGAGTGACAGCGAAAGCATCTCTGATAACAACATGAGCTTCGAAAATATTGATTTGCCTATGCTAAGCACAGAAGTAACCTCTAGAGAAAGCAAATTTTTCATAACTCCTAGAATATTGTAGTTTTGTATAAGTGGAAGATTACCGATCGTGCAGCAATGCATTTAATAAGTGTCGTTGCCGAAAGTCTTGGACATTCTATTGATGAACTCGTTTTGATCGAACAACACTGAGACGTCTTCGTGAAACAAATAGAGAAAAAACAGCCGCATCAGTTAAATCGATGAGACGTCTTCGTGAAACAAATAGAGAAAAAACAGCCGCATCAGTTAAATCGGCTTTCAAGTTTACAACAGGCGTAGTACATTGGAATGGAAAATTACTTCCGGATTTATCTGGAACGGAGACCGTGGATAGTTTGCCGCTGATTATTTCCCATAAAGATAGAGAACAATTATTGGGCGTTCCCAAATATCAAGATCAACTGGTTTGGAAATGGCGGAGGCTGTTTTCCAAAACTTAATCGATTGGAGAGTAGCTGACGATGTCGTTGCTTCGATACAACATATTCAAATACTGGAATATTAAATGGACCAGTTATTATTTTAGAGCAGAAACTGGAACGAAGTTTATTATATTTTCCTTGTTGATATCTCATATGTGAAATTACATTGCGCGCTGCAATTAAATCAAAAATGGACAATACATCAGGAGTAAATGTTCCGTTATTTGTGAGATTCAAGAATGACTGGAATTTCTTGAATAAGGATAATTCCAAAGCGGGCCTAGATGAGCCCAACGTTCATATACAATTAAATGATGTGAAAGCGGCATTAGCGGATTGTTGTAAGAACGAATTGG
The DNA here is from genome assembly GCA_963691935.1 of Nephrotoma guestfalica. NCBI lineage: Eukaryota > Metazoa > Arthropoda > Insecta > Diptera > Tipulidae > Nephrotoma > Nephrotoma guestfalica. The sequence continues at coordinate 141,330,444 of OY829914.1, forward strand.
CAAAGGAACATGCTCGGGATGATTACAAAGAGTTATTAGAAATCACTCTAATTTTTTTTGGGCATGCTACCAAATGAAAATGTCCGTTTCCGTCTGCCAGAGCCATCATGCTCGCTGGATGTCCAAAGCCATTTATGTAATGAAATTATTTATCTTTCGTGAAGAATTTTAAGTTAACAGCACAATAACAGAAGAATTTACGGGACATTTGCATTTTTGTCGTACGGTTTTATTTGAAAAATTGGTTCCGTTGAACTACATAAAGTTGCTAAAGCACCAAAGCTGGATTTGAACTATTTACGAGATATTTATTTCTATAAAACACATGATGGAAAGTTGGCGATTGCTGTATAAATAAAATATGTGGTCAATTCTGGTGTTTGTCCGACGGAAGTATCGCATTCTCTTTTTTCGACGAAAACGTCTCTAATGCAGAGAAAAGAGGAATGATGCAACAGTTGGATATGATGAGGGATGTAGAGGCCGAGCGCGTCGAGATGAAAATTGATGATGTGAAAACATTCATTACAAAACAACTAGCTGATTTTGTTACACCAAACACTGGCGATTTTTTTAAAGAGTTCAAGATTTATTTCCACGGAATTCTTAAATAAAGATCCGGATATGTGGCTTCAGAATGATAATTTCAAGAACGGAATGAAGATTATCAGTCAAATAAAAGTCGTAAATGATATTGCAGAAGGTGGTGTTAAGTTAATTCAAGATTATAATAAGAAATTAACAAAAAATGAAGATGATACTCGTATGCAATATTTACTACAAGTCGTAAAGGACTACGCACTTACGTTTTCAACATATACCAAAACATTCTTAATGGGTAGAAGATCATTCTAGGTTGATTATTTTCATCATAAAAATTAAATCATACTATCATTGTATAGAAGAAACATTATGCATTTATAATAAATAGTAATAATTAAATAGTAATAACTTGAGTTGTTTTTGTATTTTGGAAATTTGGCAATAGTCGCTATTTGTTAACCGATTTTCGATATCTTCGATGTTATGGAAAGATAATCCTCTATTCACCACAATTTTCATTTAGGCTGAGAACAATTTTTAAATAATTTGTCTGTTCGACAATCCGAATGTAATTTCATTATTTAAACTCAGAAACGAGGCGATCACATCTCTTTGTAGCATGTAGCGTCAGCGAAGAAAAAACATGATCACACAATACATCCGTTAGATTTTGGAGTAGTAACTTGGGTCCATGAAATTAAGATTCTGCTGGAATGCGTAATCCATAAATTGCGTTGTTCCTCACCATTTATAAAAAGCACAGTACCTACTCAGCTTTCACGTACCATTCTAATGCAAGAATAAAATATTTAGAGAAATATTGGTCAAGTTTTAGTTCGCACCTTAGCACCACTAGCAAAATTCGTAATCTAAGTAAATATTTAAGGGTACATGAAAGGGAGGTATAACGCGAGTACAATTTCACCATCAACGTCAAGCAACCATTACTTCGTTTAATACAAATTTGGGGGTCGAATGACAACAGCGCAGTAGAAATGGTAAAAATAGAGAAAAAAGAAGACCATCGCTCCGCCTTCCTCCGACATGCCAGTAAGCATCATCCAGCAACCCTGAGTAATCAATCATTAAGCCTAACGTAAACTGATTATGTTCCTTGGAATGTAGCGCCAGAAAAAAAAACAATAAAATATTGTGATATTGGATGATAAATGGAGTTGAACAACGCAATTTATTCAGTTGTATTAGACTAGGTAGCCTTTAGAATTACAGCTTAAAGCAGGTAATATTATTTCAAACCGAAAGGGGGGTGGTGGGTAGAAATAATATATTGGAGATATGAAGGTGAAAATTATAGCAGATTTAAATCAACAATTTAAAAAAAAATTATTACAAAAAATAATGAAAAAAACCTTTTAGGTTTAAAATGAGACTTAAGCAATAACCTTTTAAACAAGTCTAGGATGGTTGTGCAACATATAGTTGTTATGGAACTCATAATTTAATAATTGTGTGTATGATTTCTGAACAAAAGTTTTTTAACGGTCTGTAAATAGAGAGTATCAAAAATGAAGAGTATCAAAATGAAGAAAGGATTCGCACAGTAACAAATTAGCATGCCGAACTTCGAATACTCTGTAGACACGGCACAACCCAATTTTTGAATGATAGTGTTTCGTTTCATAATAACAAAACAATTACCTACATCGAAAGTCACAACAACAAATTATAACCCAATAAACATTTCGTGTGACAATCCATGTGAAAAACAATACAAATAGCGTACACGGCGTTATAATTGCATTAGTGATCGTATAATGGGTCCTTTAGGTAATCCTATTTTTCTGTGAGATACTTGTAGTTAATTTTTATTCTGTAAGCTCAACCTATTAATTTCTTTATGGAAATCGTTTTACTTTCTGTAAGAAAATTTTACTCTTTTCTGTAAGGAAACCCTGCTCTTTTCTGTAAGAGAATTTGGATTCTTTTAATGGAGCACCATTTCAGCATTGAAAAATAAATATAATTGTACTGTATATATTGGGTTGTTCTGGGTGGTTAGATATTGGTTTTAATGTACATCGAGATAACTGAGGTTACCAAGTGGTTCGACAGATTGGTTTTGATCTAATGAGAATTTTAACACTTAATCCAAAAGGTTCCATCGTCTCGTCAGAATGCAGTCACCAAACTACATAAACATTGGTAATACCCAGTGCCTTAGCAAATTATTATATTTCGCAACGCATTTGTTATTAGAAAGTTTTCACTTTGTTCTCACACGATCTCAGATTATGTACATTTCACCCTAAAGCGAAATCTACTTAAATATCAGTTCTGTTTCCACCATACATATGACATAAACAAAAACTAACTAAAGATATATTGGTTTATAATAGATTTTGGTTAGATAACTAAGCATAAATGTGTTGTTGCAAAAACAAACAAAAATGGTATGAATATATAGCAAGTGCGATGTATTAGTGCTGCACTATTTTCCGTAAGTATAAACGCACAGTTAAAGGCATGAATAAAGTCTGAATCGCAGATACTAATAAACAAGAAACTTAGAGAAGATTGTGTTAGTTATACTAACAAGCTGTTATTTTTTGCTTTCGCACCAATACTTATTAAACTAGGGTGCATACACAATGTACACGTATACTTTAATACAACTATCTGTAGTTTAGTTTCTTTTATATTTGTTGCTTAACCATGGCTTTATATTGTTGTTGGTTTTGGCAGGACTTATTTTTAAGTAGATTTTGGCCCAAAGGATAAATTGTAATAATCACAAGAGTAAACAATTGATGATGTGTGATGGGTGTACAGCAAGATTTTTAAATCTTTTTCCGTATGAAAACCGTACTCAAGACAAATTGTTTATTGGGAAAATAAGGAAGAGTATTTTTTGTGTTCACCTTCTTTCGTGTCTAGTTATCCTGTAATATAAAAAGCTTCAGAGATCTACCGTATTCAACTATTCCCACATCTTATTAAAATAGATACTTACTCTTGATCCTCGATCATTTGTCGATGGTAAATTACAATCTAAAGAGACAGTCGCACCAACATCAACGTTTTGAACTTCATTGTGTGGCTCAGTATCTATGACGTTATTATCTAGGAACAAAAAAAACGATTAAAATATCTATACCGATTCTTAATAGAGTAATATAAATATGTACTGTTAACAATAACTTGGGCGACTTTAGTAACGTTCCCTTTGCTGTTCGAGGCTGTACATAAATATGTGCCCTGGTCGGCTGGTGTTATATGATAGAATTGCAAAACATGTCCGGTTGCATGGACACTACTTGGTAGTGGTTCATTATCACGTTTATGCCAGCGTACAAAAATTGGTTGTTCACCGCTTGTTTCGCAAACGATATTGACATTATCTCCCGATTGTACGTGCATTGGCATTTGTGGATAGAACGTTATTTTTGGTGGTTCGATTACTATGAGCTCGAAACGTATTGCAGGGAACGGTGCATAATTTTGGTTTTCAACAATACATTCATAAACTCCGGCAGCATCGACCGAAGTCCGTTCAATAATTAAATTGCCACCATCAACAGTTGAAGTAGAGGGTAATTCGGCACCATCTGCACGTCTCCAGTAAGTTTGAGTGGCTGGAATCGGGCCTTCGTATTCACAAGAAAGTTTTGCTCGTTCATCAGCGACGATTGTGTATGGTCTTAAATTACCGGGTTCGGGTATTTTGTCAATTTCAGACCATCTGTTATCTGGATGATCTGGCCTGTCTCTTTCGTCAATCCAGCTTGGTCTTTCTTGCTGATCCCGATCCGCAGATGTATTCGGTCTTCCTGGTCTGCTTCTATTATCAGACCAACTTGGTCGTTCTGGTTCTTCTGGTCTTTCGTTTGGCCTTGTCCAACCTGGTCGTTCTGGTCTTTGAGTGTCTGGTCTTTCATAATCATACTCAGTTTCTGATGGAATATCACCGCGTCTATCCACTACTTGGACTTCAACGTATTGAGTTTCTCTTCCTGCGTCATTATGTGCATGACAAGTGTAATATCCACCATCATTTTTAGTAACACGGACTATTTGAATTTCACTAGAGGTTCTAGCATGTGCATCTCCAACAATAGGAAGGATTCGTGTTTGCTGTTGTGGAGATTCCCAGTATACTGAAGGTGCTGGAATTCCATCAGCATTACATAATAAATATAATCTATCACCAACAGTTAATTTGACGGATGTGACATTTGGACTAATAGTTATAAACGGAGGTCGCTGAATAACAATTGACGTGCTTAGTGTAACGCTTCCGGCAATATTTTCTCCTCGGCAGATATACTCTCCAGAATCTTCTAATTTTGCATCTTCCAATATCAAAGTTCCGGCATATTGTTCTTTAAATCTTCGTGAGATTGGTAGTCGATCTTTACGTGTCCAGGTAACATTTGGTGATGGCTCACCAGCGATGGCTCGACAGCTTAACATAGCCGATTCAGTTTCACGAATGGTTTGTGCTTCACTTGGATAAACTTCTAGTTTTGGTGGTTCGCGTGGCTCAATTTCAATACGAATACTGCTTTCGTCGGTTCCAGCATCATTAGTAGCCACACATGAATATATTCCTCGATTGTTTATTTGAGCATTATACACATGTAAAGTATTCCCAACTTGCTGCACATTTGGTCTAAATGTTTCGTGGTGCATTGTCCATTTAATTACAGGATATGGTGTGCCTAAAGCATCGCAGTTAATTGAATAATCAGTTCCCTGAATAATTTGAGCCGATTCTGGCAGGCGTTTTATTTCTGGATAAATTCTGGAATTAAAATATTTTTAGTCAAAATAAAAAATAAAAAAATAAAGACAACATTTTTCGTTATTTATTTTCCTGTACTTACGATGACGTTCCAATAATTACTGTTGCATAGGCTTCCTCTGTGCGACCATTTACTTCTATTTTACAAATATATGTACCTGCGTCGAACAATTGAGTGTTATACACACGGAGGACATTGCGATCTACATAGGCATTTTCTGGTAATGCATTGGCTCCAGCCCTGTAACAGAAACACGTTCAATTATAGTGAAATGCTTAAACAGAATAAAAATGTAATTCCTTTACTTTGACCAAACAACAGATTGTGACGGATTATTACCGCAGGTTAACATAAACTCTTCTCCTGGTTTGGTTTGAATTGTTTCTGGTTCAATGAAAATAACTTGTGGCGGTGGTACAGGTGGTTCTGCTGATGTTCGGACGTAAACTCGTAATATTTGATCATCGCTTCCTAATGTGTTTTGGGCGAAACAACGATAATCGCCTTCATCCGATTTACGGATTGAATTAAAACGTAAAACATTATCAAGAATTACAGCATTATGTGGCATGTCCCCATTCAAACGTTCCCAGGTAATGATTGGTTTAGGGCTTCCAGTTACTTGACACTCAACCTGTGGTGATGCATATTCTTCTTCGTCGACGTATTGCGGTACAAAAGTAACAACTGGTCGTTGTGGAACTGCTACTGTAATAGTTACTTGCGCTCCAGCTGTTTCTGTGCCAGAGGCGGCGCGACACTCATAAACACCACTGTCATCTTCCTGTAAGTTCCTTATTAAAAGTGTTCCCTGTTCGATGTATGCGCGTACTGAAAATTCCCCATCCAATTTGACCCAATGGACCCGTACTGGAATTTGGTGAAGGTGTTCACCTGAACATGTCACGCGTGCTGTTTCGCCAACTTCGAATATTTTTAATGTTGGTTGAGAAATTGTCACTGTAATATTTGGTTTAGGTGATGGCTCTGGTCTTTCATCAGGCTCTGGATTAGCGTAAAAAAATATCGCATTATAGTACTTACGTTTATTTACGAAACGTAATTTAACACCGAAAATGATTTGGTTAATTACAAAAAGGATGAGTGTTCAGAAATGGGTTTTCTACAGACAAACATTTATAGTATTTTTAATTAAAGTTAGTCAAAAATATAAATAAAAACGTAGGTGATACGTAGACTTGGCGTCAAGTCACCACGTATTTAATGGATTGTGCCGAAACTAATTCGGCGAATTTTTTCCCCCAACAATATTCTAGTGTCCCACAAAATATGTACTTAATCTACTTTTAACGAGGACAAACAAAATAAAGTGTACTAATTTGAACTAAATGTACATTTAGAAAGAGGTAAACATATGTATATTTAAAAAAGCGCCCAATTTTTAATTAATGTAATTAGATTCTATTCAACCTGAATGTGATTGGACTTTAGCTTGGTTTACGATAACTTCAATAATCGTCTCATTCTGATCAACAATCCTTATAATTATCGAATATTTCTTATTTGTTGTAACAGTAACTTTTATAATCATGTCGTCTAAATAATGGATTTATGATATTTATTTATGGTATGATTCATGTTGTGCAGCTTATAGTTTTAATCTTTACTCACCTGTATCGCGACATTCGCGACCAAAGTATCCTGGTTTACAAACGCATCGGACACGATTGTCTGAACTAAGTGAACAGAATTGAGTTGTTGATTCATCACATGGACAGGGACGGCACGAACCGCTTAAATCGCGATAGTATAAATTATCACAAGACTCACAGCTTGTGCCATGATAACCCCGTGGACAGTAACATTCTTCAATATTAGCAGCCTTTTGTTTGTTCTTTTGGTGCGAAACGGCTGTATCTAAAATTATATCACTGAGATAGGCGGCCTCAGTTTCATCATATTTTGATGCTAGCACCAGAATACTGTCGAGATTTGATAGGACATTTAATAAATCGGCGCGAGTAACGGTATGAACACCAACGCGTTGATAGTTCCGCCAATATTGTTCATAGAGTACAATTGAATAGGTATCGTCCACAAAGTTATTATTATCCCATACAAGAGTAACACCATTTCCTTTAATGATAACGTTTTGTACATCATTTGAGGGTGAATCGCCATGCGTTTTTTGGGTAATTGTTAAATTACCACCATACGATAAAATTTGGTTGCCCAAAAACCGGCTTGGCAGATTCCAATACCATTTCTGTGATTTTTCATAATTTTCAAATTGATATGAGACTTCATTATTGTATTCGGCCACTTTGATATTATTTTCGAGTTTCTCTGAGTTATCCCAATTGGTTAGTTTAAACTTATCTTCAAATATAGTCATTGGAATTTCTTCGCGATACAAATTTGCTGTGGTACATTGGCGTGTTGCGCCGGAACAGAAACATTCTGTACAACCATTTGGATTTGAACGATCTAAGTTAAATGTACCTTCAGTACATTCATCACATCGTGATCCTTGTACATTTGGTTTACAAATACATTCATCGTTATCACAGTATCCTCCTTTTGGATTACAGGTTTCTTTGCATTCAGTAATTGATTCGGGTTTACAATCGTATGGTGTTCCAAGAGTAGCGTTACCGGCAAATCCATAATCACATTGCTCACAATGTTCTCCCCGCGTATTGTGGCGACAGTTTTCACATACACCATTTTCTGGATGACAATCTTGAGAATGTCCATTACATTCGCAGCGTTCACAAGTTCCTAGATAAATCCCACTATCAGCTGACCTGGTATAGCCGCGAGCACAATCCTCACACGATAAACCAATATGACCTTCGGGACATGTACAATCTTCAACTTCAATGGCTTGTACACCAGATCCAGTATTTCGAGCTGATGCTACATCAAGTGAAACATCTTGTAAAGCAGCATCTTCGGTAATCGTTGTATATGTGGCTTTAATGTAGATAGCTTCAACGTCAGCCAAAGCCATTAAGAAATGCGGTCGACTAACATCTTCACCGTCGAGACGTTGCCATAAATCTTCGATCATTGGAATTGTTACAGTTTGGAATCCGCTGCTGGACTGAGTATCATCTCGATAATGAACTAACTCAATATCATTCAGCTGTTGGTTGAATTAAAAAACACTTACTAAGTGAAATATCATATAAAAAAATATTGTTTTTTAAATACTTACGCTTTTAATGACAATATCAGGAGCACTATTTCGAGACATGTATCCACCAGGATGTGAAGTGAATCTAACTGTATAGGTTAAATTACCACCATAAGCAGTAATTTTGTTGCCAAGGAAAGCAGATGATAAACTCCAATAATATGGTACATTATCACTTGGGTTAAAACCGTTTACGCTTAATTCATTACCACCAACAGAAACTCTATTGCTTTGTATCACATCAGGTTCTTGAAGTTCATAACTAGAAATCACTGACAATGGTTGTGCTCTTGGGTTGATGTAAGATAGCAACACTGATTCGCGATAATAACTGCTGCTTGTACATTGTCGTGACACACCCATGCAGAAGCAATTCATGCAAACGGTTGGTGATCGTGAATTGAATGCAAATGAATTTGGTGCGCATTTATCACATTTATCGCCAACTACGTTATTTTTACATTTGCATCGACCATCAGCATATGTTTCTTCTGTTCCATAGGGATTACATGTGGACGGTGCTACTGGTCTACATGGAATACCTCGAACTGGGTTTCCTTCATATCCACTTGCACATGATTCGCAGCGCCTTCCTGTAAAGCCAGATGGACATGAACATACAACATCGTTATCTGAACCGAGGTGGCATGACGCTGTAAATTGTGTATTTACAGGGCAAGGGCATGGACGACATTCAATGCCACGGGATGGATCACCATACGTTCCTTCTGAACATTCTACACGCTCAGGTACACAGCGACCTAACCAAGCGCCAACTTGTTGCCGCACATAGCCAGGGGCACAACTTTCACATGATAATCCAATATGACCTTCCGGGCAGTTACATTCTTCTACTAAATGTGCTGATCCTAATCCCATATCGGTTGTTCCGGCTGAGTCCATGACAATATGTAATAATTCGACTTCACGTTGAACGGCATTAACGTACTGCAGTTTAATTAAAATATTATCCACATTTGCCAGCGTCATCATAATTTGTTGTCTTGTAGCTGGTCGGCCTTCAATTGTACGCCATCCTGCCTCTGGTGACAATGCAGCTACAATTCTGTTTCGTTGATTTGGCAAAATCCTTGTACGATTTTTGTATGTTAAAATTTGTTTATTACCAGATATGATTATATCGGGCGTATTTACCTCTTCACCTCGACCAACATAGACAACTTCGTAGCGTAGTGATCCGCCGTATGACTTCAACTGATTACCGGAATAATCAGATGGTAATGAGAAATAGGGTTGCTCACCAGTAACTGGTAAATTAGAATAACGTAATTGAATTCCGTGATTTGTTGGGATTAGGTCACTTTTGCTAAATGCACCAATACTAATTTCTGGTTCGAATGTAACACCAGCGACATTCAGAGATCTGACTGGGGGTGGAAGCTCATAAACAAATAGATCAGCACTCTTACATTGACTTGCGACGCCAAAACAAAAACACTGTATGCATTCATCGACTGTATTAGCTTGAGCGTTGAATAAGCCTGATGGACATACTTGACCATCGTTAACAATTAAAATGCTATCGGGGACTGCAATTATAGATCCTTTTGAGTTAATGGCCTCGCATGAATATGCACCAGAATCTCTTACTTCAATATTTGAACAGGTGAGGACGCCAACTCCATTATGCGATGACGTTTTGCATTTGTCTGGTATATGACCCCAATTTAATCGCCATGTAATTAGCGGTACGGGGAAACCAACCGCACGACAAGTTATATTGAATGTATCGCCTGGGTTTAGTTTGACTAGTGGTGGTGGTGGTTTGATAACATTCGGTTCTTGACACCCGTGTTCATCGGAATTATCACTACAATCATTATGCGCATCGCAAACGTACGATTTTGGAATGCATTGTCCATTGTTACATTGATGTTCATGGACGCGACATTGTGCTTCGGGCGATGACGTACCACATTCACTTTCATCGGAATTATCAATACAATCATTTTCACCATCGCAGCGCCATGTCTTTAACACACATTTTCCGTTATTACATTTGAATTCATTTGGTTCACATCGGTTATATTTGCTACATCTGTGTTCATCGGAACCATCTGAACAATCACGATGATCGTCACATACTTTAGACTTAGCTATACATTGCCCATTAGCACATGTGGCTTCATTATATTCACACACTGGCGGTCGTGTTGGAATTGAATCTAGATAAATATTTAAAGTGGTATTAAATAATTTTTGAAAGAATTAGTAGTGAAATTTCATTACTTTAGTCGAGTTATAATTCCGAGCAGCAGATAGGGAACGAGATAATAATATTATTTTAAAATAAAACAAAAATGTAGAGATATACAAAAAATTTAGGATTTATACCGAAATACCTGGTCCAAAAAACTCATAATCAATATGTGGTATTACCCCATATTTTAATTTATTTTTATTGTAATTATTTATAGGCCGATTATAAAATGTCCATGCTGCATGTGTTGGGATTTTTATATTTAAAATTATTTGCTCGATTAACACACTTCGAATACTTACATTTCTCTACAGTTAATTGAACACTGACTTGAGATCCTGGAGTTTGGGGTGCAAACCCTGTTGCCTCACAAATATATTCACCATCATGATCCAATTGTATGTTAGGAATTTCAAGACGTCCCTCGCGATCGATAGATCCTGGTGGTAATGGTCGACCACGCGAACGAGTCCAACGAACTTTAGCACGAAGTGGACCTTCATCACGACATTGGAATACAACTTCACGACCTATATTCAATATATAACTAGTGTTAATATTTTATTTGCCAGTTTGATGCTATCTATTGTAGATTTGGGTTTATTTTCAACATTTTTATAATATTTTCTTACCCTCTCTAATCCTTCCTTTAGTATATTATTTGAGAAGGCATTTAAGTTTTAGGCAAAATGTATTAACCGTAAAATCCTATTTAAAATATATACTTACGTTCTTTAATAATCTGCTCGTTTGGATAAGTTTTTAAGTTGAGTCCTTGGGGCGCTGTTGTTGGTGGTCGAGTGGCTAAAATGTTCATTTAATAACTTATAAGTATTTTATTTAAAATGTTTTTATTTAAATTATTATTAAAGTCAAACAAAGCAAATGAAAATTTAAAATGTTTAGAAAAAAATCAATAGATTAAGTGGGACTTGCTTAAGAGGTGTGAGACATTAGAAAAGCCAGTTATTCAAAGTTAAAAATATATTAGACGCAGTTTTTTCTATTTTCAAACACGGGCATTTTTAGTATAAAACTTACGCTCCTGATTTGGACAGTCTAATTCATCGCTTATATCATAAGGACAATCAACAAAACCATTACAACGTAATGATATTGGAATACATGGATCATTTTCACACCTGAACATGTTTGGCGGACAAGCTGGATCTGTCTCATGCTCATCTATTTTATTAAAATTTATAGATACTGTTTATATTTAAATTCAAAATTTTTACTTACGTGGGCAGGCTTGTTCATCAGATTGGTCATAGCAATCTGGATAACCGTTGCAACGATCTGCGTACGAAATACATTGTCCATCACTGCATTGCCATTCGGCGGATAAATCACAACGCGGTGGTTTGGGTGTTGGTGGGGGGCAATTTTCTTCATCTGAATAATCGCTGCAATCATAACGTCCATTGCATAAATCAGAACCACGAATGCAATCGCCATTCTTGCATTTAAATTCATCGGCATGACATTCTGGATCTGGACAACCTTGTTCATCATCTCCATCCACACAATCAAGTTGGCGATCACACCGTTGACTGTTGTCAATACATTGACCATCAGAACACTGATATCCATTGCATGGTGTCCCTGAAAGATCAAAACAAAATTTTAAGAATTTCTACTAATATTTACTAATGTTTATCTCAAAATAAAAATGATTTACTTAATCATGCTAAAATTGTATTATACAGGATGGCGTTGTCTTGCTTTTTAAAAATATGAAATGTTGTCTAAGTGCTTTTTAAAAATATGATATGTTGTTATCTAACAGGTCTGTGGCCACGCTGTATGCCATTTACTCATAGTAAAAATGCAATGCATGTTTTAGTTGGATTACTATACAATACTATTGAGGGTGTACGAGTACATAAATGGTAATGTAAACCAAATTATTTTCCAGAGTATTGGCAGATAGAGTGAGCCGCAAACAATTCCACAAAAAATACAAACAAGTTAAACAAATGTTTCCTCAATTCAGAAAGACTCGTCATCCTGTACAACTAAAATTAATAACTATTTAGCTAGGTGATGATATCATGATATATGACACACCAAGATTATGTAAAACGAAACAGTAAAATAATTATTTATAAAAAAATGAGAAACAATTATTAAGTTAAAATAAAAAATTTACATGCCGATCTGTAGGCTAAATTCAGTTGGGTCTATGCTAAATGTGATCACTTTGTACAAAATGTATCTTAATTTACTTTGAATTCTATTTATGAAATTTTTTAAGAAATCTAACATTATTCTAAAATATAAATAACCGTAATTCTTATAAAAATGCCACATTATTATTTCAATTCAATACCTCTCAGTAACAATGTATCGACATCTAATTAGGCATAAACACGCAAACAGAGAAACGGAAAGGAAAACTAATTTTTTTTATTGGTGATAATTCCAAAAACTTTACTCAGTTCAAGCAGCATCTATAACATTGGCACCGAGTATCATGGTATTTAATATTCCTACTCTAATCCTATACAACTTGAAAACAATTCAAATCGAGTAGACGAGTATGGAAGAGTAGGCGGGACCTATATCTTATCAAGCGATTCCTTTATTAGTATTTTTCCCCGATATTATGGACGCACTTCAAAAATCAAGAGATATTGACCTTACAATTATAATACTTGTTATCCACAAGCTGTCCTTCCTAAAAACTTATAAAAGTTGCAGCAAATCTAAAGGTTTCATAAAATGCAACCTCGTTTCAGTTTGTTTTGAGTGTGGTTTAACACTACACTTAAACAAAATGTTTATGCTACTTCGGGAATAGTTTTAATCTTTGACTTTACAACTTTGAATGGATGACGGGTTCTTATTTCTATCTAAAATATCTTAGAATCCTTTACCCGGCATCTAGCTCCATTGAATTGGTTACTGTTGCGCGCTAGTGTGCGAACCCAACTACACATATACGACTACAGACACAACTACAAATATATCGATTTGAAAATAAATTTCATTAAAAAATTAGAAAAACTGTTATAATTTAGGTTAGTAGTTATGTTTTTTTTATCTTTAGTGATTAACTATAAGAGAATCTGCTCATTTTTGTTTCGTTGAAGGAGGTTATTCAAATGTTCAAATTACTCAAAGATAAATCAAAGTTATTTCATAATTGCACCGGACTGTAATCATGTGTAATGCGAGTTAAAAAACATTTCCAGTTGATTGAATTTAAATCAAGCGAAAGTTTAGTATTAAAACTATCAGGCGCTTATATTTACCAGAATCTGATTCAAGCTATTCAAACTTATAATTATCAGTAAAATATAGTCTATCAGCATAAACCGACACTTTTATACTGAAAGTCTTTTATAAACAAATTATATACACCGGGAATCTTATATGATACAATTTGAATCAGGTGCTTTTCTTATTACTCATTAATTACTTCAATTGATGTCACTTTGAAGTTTCAGAACTATGTTCTTTTATGTATCGAGTTGGTCAATTCAAACAGTTTTATTTCATTTTGTTCATGAAAAGCTTAAGTATGAAGTTTCATCTCGAACAATCAATCCATCTGAGCTGTACCGAGACCGAATTTTTGTTGAAAAGCAGTTTTCGCCGAAATCGTCATTTCCGCTCATATTTTGGAAAACTAAACTAAGGAAAGATTCTGATCAAGTGGCAAATGATAAATGTACACTATTTATTAAATTAGTACTAAAAATCGAACTGCTGTAAAATGACAAAATATTTGTGAGTGACAAGCAACCGACAAAATTGTCACCGAATTTAATTTCAGTGACATCGATAACGTCATTTTTGAGTTTCGTATCTTTTGTCAGTAATTTTAAAAATTTTATATTGTAAAATGTGCATACTATAAATATAAAGTGCAGTTGCTGTAAACTGCTATAAATGTCACAACTTCTTTTAATAGAATCGTAAATTCGTCAGGATTCTAAAAATGTCACGGAAAATTATCATTTTATCGGAATCTAGGCTCTGGACCGGTATTGTTGCAAATTTAATATAGAATCTTTTAGATGAACTAAACTGTCGTTTTTTTGTAAATGTAATATTTTTCAATATATTTGCAAAAAACGGGAAAGCTTCCATAGGAGCTACCACTTGCGGTGGACCGATTTCGGACAAAATTCACTGGGATCTCGTAATTTATGGAAAAAGCTTAAGTAAGAAGTTTTATCCCGACCAGTCAATCCGTCCGGGCTGTGGAGAACCATCAATATTTATTCTGCACGACGCCACGCACAACACACGCAGAGATTTTTTAAAAACTACTTTTTTGACTTCAGCGATTTAGTGAATGGTATATCTGCAAAATTCTCTAGATTAGAAGTTTACATTATTACTATACTTTATACTATGTAAAAGATGAAGTTTTTAAAATTTAAAATTAAAAATTCATCGTACCGTGGTTCAGTCATTTTTTCTTCTTTATTGTAAAAAAACATAATTTTGTGGGAAGGGTTCTTTTCCCAAACCTTAAGATTGTCCTTTAGGCATTCCATTTATTCATAAAGATATACAATCTAAAAATCGTTAAAATCATAAATGATTATATATTACGAAACCCGTTTCTTATTGATCTGTTCTGATGGTGCGCTTTATTAGATTGCCCAATTTTGATGAAATTGTTCCTTTCTTAATCTACTA
The DNA here is from genome assembly GCA_963691935.1 of Nephrotoma guestfalica. NCBI lineage: Eukaryota > Metazoa > Arthropoda > Insecta > Diptera > Tipulidae > Nephrotoma > Nephrotoma guestfalica. The sequence goes on from OY829914.1 coordinate 141,345,787, forward strand.
CAAAAACTGTAAGTGTACATACTCGTACATATAACAATAAGGATAGTCAAACATAAAATCTGCCGGATCAGTGTGTAGGACCGCATGGTAATCGAAAGTTAAATTCAAAATTTATTGATGTTAACAATTTGTTCAAAGTATCGGCGAATTCTCATCAGCCAGATTTTAGAATACAAATACTTTAGTATTAGTATTGGTCCTGGTACAGAATCATCTGACAAGTCAATGGTGGAACATGAATCATCGGATAAGTATACTAGGAGATACTGGGCGAAATAGTACAAATTAACTAAATTCAAGTTTTGTCTGTTGTTTAAATGATAATTGTGGAAACTTTATAATGAATGTTTTCAACTTTATAATGAACATTTGTTTATTTTAAGTACCTGCCCGCTCGCCTATATTCGTCATCTTCCTTATCATCGAAAAACAGCATTATAAAGATTAGTTAAAGATTTTACCAAGAACGTGGTCAAACATTATAAGGGCAAATATGTATATCGGAAAATTAACGAAATAAGTAATTCATTCATATTAAAGCACAAGGAACCTTTCCGACACATAGTTCTTTTATTTAATAAATTAATCGTTTTGCTTCCAGAATTGCTCCCGTTAGCGTTTACTCGTTTTTGAGGATTATTTATCATTGTGTTTACAGGCAGAAATACAATAATAACATATACCTCTTATCAATTTATATAGTTTTAGGTTTTATTCTTTGCAACTGTTCTCATTTTATAAAAGATAATTTTGAAATTACAAAGGACATCATTTTCAATTTGAGTTTCGATTCGGCTTCAGCATGGATAAAAATACTTTATACGAGTATGTATATAAGAGGACTCATTTAGTGTAGATTTTTTTCTTTTTGCGAAGCAAATTTATTTTACTATTCGAAAACAATATTAGCCTCGCACGAACTATGAACTATAAAATAACTATGAGGATATGTTTATTAAATTACATTTGGGATAAATATATAAAAGGGCATAAATTTATGTATGTATGTGAAATATAAATAGGTATATAAGAACTATAAAATAAGATTAATCTCTCAAGAGAAATTGACATTAAAAATTAATAGTGCTTGAGAGTTTGAGACCCCTAATATATTTATTCCGCCTTGGATAGAGCCAGCCTGGTTATATCTTATATCACTCTTAGAAATACTTTAATTATTCCATTTGAAATATTATAACGAAAAATTATCCGAATCTTTGGTTTAGTAACGAGGTATTCTATAACTGATCATTTTTGTCAGATAGGCGTAGGCGAAATCTAAGCAACTCTGCAATATTTATCGACTAACTAAGCGGAACTTGGCAACAATCCGATTTCTTAGATTATTTTGATTTTGTGAAATTAATAATTAAATTGTCCTATTTTGCATAAGTTTATAAGGAACGATGGTTTAACCACACCTGTCTAAACTCGCACCCGCTCAAATGCCAGAATTCCAACTTCGTTTAATATAAAATTTATAGTTTTAATTTTCGTTATTCAGATAACAAATAATTTTAATGGTGGATGGAAGTAAACGGAATATTCTTTTATTACTTGGTTCATAGGTAGCTGAAATTCATGATTCTAGGATACTAGAAATATTCTTGGTGAGAAAATAATTTACTAACCGAGGGTTGGTAATGTTTGCGAGCTTCAAAATATTATTTTCACACTTTAGTTTCTGTGAAACATAACCCAGCTTATGAAAAATCGTTATACACCCTAAAAAGAACAATTAAACTATATATATGAAATTATAGATTTTAATAATTAAACGAATAATTAAATTTTAAACCAATTAAACCAAGCAACTTGATTTTTTAATATGGGTGCATTTACTTTCTTCACAAGAGACGAAAGTTAAAGTTATTGGATTTTTCAACGCTAGAGAGGGAAATCATGTTTTCACTGGAAGTGTACATCTATCAAAAGATTGTTTGATTCAGGTTCATAATGTCATAAAAGACCTTTATTAACGTTGAAGTGGAAAGTGGTGTAGTAGCCGGGCATCCGTTGACGTGGATGGTGCCTATTATAAAACGGAATTCTAGAAATACTAAACACTACAAAGAGATCAAATTAAGATTTCGATGAAGACTATAAAATAATTAAAATGTTAATCATAATTAAACCCTGTTTCATAATATACCTATAATGCCTATATAAGAAATAATAATGATTATTCATTCCAAGACAACGAATGCAGGAATAAACTGATAACCATTCAATATATTATGGAATTAATTTGAAATTAATTCTGGTTTCAAAACAATCAATCGTATTATTAAAATATAAAAACAAGCTATCCAAGAACAATTCTAAAAGTGTTAGGTAAAATTTGTTAAATTGTTCTTGAATATATCTAAAACTCTGTTTAAATTACCAAATTTCAAACCACAGTTCAAACAACTAATTCTCAGATTTGGAAATTTTAACAGAAAATACATACATAATATAAAAAATTAATAAATTAAAAGGCAAATTAAATTATTATTAACCCAGACAATTTTGTTCGTCAGAAAAATCTTTACAGTCATAAAAATTATCGCATCGCATAGTCCCGTCAATGCACATTTTACCATCTGAACAAGAAAATTCTGAAGTTTTACATGAACCTGTTAAAACTGAAGATTATACCATTTATATAAAAAGTGTGTGAAGTCATTAATAGAGCCTTATTGTAAAGAGTATACGATAATTTCAAAAAATGTAATACTTACGGCAATTTTCTTCATCAGATCTATCACTACAATCGAAGTGGCCATCACAATGCTGATCCTGCGAGTAACATTGACGAGTATATTTACATGTTAATTCATAACATGGTTCTTCGGGTTGCGGCTTTTCTGTTGGTTTACATACTGTAGGGTTTTCATCGCTGCCATCCAAACAGTCCGATTTGCCATCACATCGATGAGAGTCTGCGAAACATTTGCCATCACAGAGGAACTCATCGCCGGAACATTCGTATTCTAAATATTTAGGAAAACATTTCGTATTAATTTTATTAAACTATTAAAATAAATTTAAATAACGATTCCAGACGATTTGTTTTCAATTTAGGTTTTCTAATATACAAATTCTGGTAATTTAAACGAAATGCTTTTTAAACAATTAAAATTTAAAATGTGTGAAATTATACATAAGAAAATCATAAATACTCCACCGCAAAAATTAACGGCTAATGTATTATATGTCGCGTGTGCTATTTACGAAGAAGTCATCTGGAGTGAATTTTTTATTGCGTATTTTAATTTTAACCTGTGAACGTTTTTACAGTATAAAAAATTCTATTTTTAAATACAAACATGATTATACCTAATGAAAATGTTATAGCTGTAGTCAGCAGCAATAAGCAAATTATTAAAATTGTTGTTTTATATAAGCTCTATATTTAAATGACATTAAAATTAATATTGAAGCGGTATATATATATATATATATATATATATATATATATATATATATATATATATATATATATATATATATATATATATATATATATATATATATATATATATATATATATATATATATATATATATATATATATACATATACACATATATACAAAATTTATATGTACATAAGAGAAAATGTTAAGTATTCCCGAATTGATGAATAAGTATAAAATATTTACATAAGAACAGAATAATCACAACATATCTGTTCTAATTCTTACCTGTACTTGGCTTACAAAATGCTTCATCTGATTCATCTATACAATCAATATTGCCGTCGCATACAAATTCATCGTTAATACATACACCATTTTTACATCTCCACAGGCCAAGTTCACATATTCCATCGCTTGGTTTTGCTATTGGTGGCTCTGGTACTTCTAAGGTACGCATTTTGTGTGTGTTTGTGGATTTTATGATCATTTAGAGTTTGTTTATGCAAAGTTAAAAGTGTAAAAAGCATAAAATAATGTTTTGAATTAAAAATAGAAAAAGCCAGATTATTAATGATTTGTCAAAATAATAAATAAATAATTTTTAAATAATAAATCAGTTGAATTTATTATTTAATTGCGCTTTATGGTAATCGTGCTGCATGACTTTGAGCGCAATTAAAAAATAAATCCGTTTGCGCATGCCAATTTCAGCCAAAATAATTATTATGTTAACAAATAGTGTAAATAAAAAATGAAAATTTACCCTCGTTACCACAGTTTTCGGTAAACTCATCCGACCCGTCTAAACAATTTCTGATACCATCACAAAGAAATCTTTTGTTTAAGCATATACCATTATTGCATCTGAACTCATCAAATCTACATCGATATTCTGAGAAATTATTGTTGATTGTTTAGTTTAGAACATTATTATTATGAGGTTCTATTGAGATAATCATCGTTACAAAATTTAAAATTAAACAACTTACTACAATTTATTTCATCACTTAAATCTAAACAATCCTGTTGTGAATCGCACCGTTTATTTGCGGGTATACATTCATCGGAATTGCAACTATAAAAATTCGATTATCTTTATGAAATCTCGTGTTCGTTTTAAATTCATTTGAATTAAAATTAGAAATAAAAAAAAAATAATTCGTCTTACTGAAACGCTCCTAAATAACATGTTGTGCAATTTTGCTCATCTGATTTGTCCAAACAATCAAAGAGTCCATTACATCTATCTTCGCTCGATATACATAATCCGTTTTTACATTGGAATTTATAATCGTCACATTTTTCTACAAAATGGTTGATTAAATTTAATGTAGATCAACACAAAATAATTAGTATACTAATTTCATAGTTAGTTTGAAATAATAGCTAATCAGTATAAAATCAAAAATTAAAAAAATTATTTGCAAACAAAGTAGGAAATAAAGGAAATAATTAAAAAAAAAATTGCCGGATATCTACTGGATTGTGGATACGCAAGTATATATTTACTACACACACTAAATAAGCTTCTAAACATAATTCGTATAAAAGCAAATTGTATAACTTTTTACAGACCTTGTGGAGTGCCAGGACATGATATTTCATCAGTTCCATCGAAACAATCGACTATACCATCGCATATTATATTACTCTCAAAGCAAGTATTATCACATGAAAATTCGTTCGGTTCGCATGTTTCTAGATTATAATAATTATTGTTTATTTTGATTATTTGAACTATAAAATATTTATTAATAAAATGTTTAATTAATATATAAACGATACAACAATACATTTGTGTGCTCTCAATAATTAAATGTATACAGTGCTTGAACAATGATTATTCTGAATAATTTGAAAATTTTCTAATGTGGAACGATAACGAGTGCGCTTTACTGCATTCTAACATTTTAACCTATTTGCTAAGTTTCGGGCTTGATATCAAAATTGTATCTCATATGGGGTCCGTTCAAAGTAGCATAGTTAAAATTTCTGTCTGTAATATTTTATTGTCCTACAAAAATAATATTTTAAGATTGTAATTCAAATTGTAGGCTCACTTATTTGAAAATGAAATTTCCTCTCGAGTCGATCTAAAGGCAAGTTTCTAGCTTGAGTAAAAGTCTCTCCCAAATAAATAAAACATGTCTACTATAGAGAGGATAGATTTAATATGCATTTGTATTAAACATGCGCAGCTCGTATTTCCCCGCTAATATTTTATACTGGTCGATTAGAGTTTTAATACAATTAAATACATATTCTTAACGGATTAAGCTAGATAAAATTATGATTTAAAAATATTGGTCTAGTTAGAAAAAATAAATAAATGCATAGCAATTAAATAGACAAAACAAATATCCTTCAATCTTAAATAAAAATTACGTTTTATGGATGAGGAATATAAATGTAAATATGTCAAAAATGAAAGGATGAATTTTAATTACATATATACTCTCAGTTTTAAACAGGTACGATATTTAAAACAATAGCTAACAATTGCTAAAAAGCAAACATATTCATAAAAAGAAATTTATTTCCGTTATAGCTCTATTTTATGGGCAACCAACCATTTTCGAGATATACTGTGGCAATGCAACATAACGTACGGCGTTTACAATTTCAACTACCGGTTATTTCGAGTGTGGCAATACTTCCGTCATTCATGTTATGACATAAAATTAGTTCAATGTTTAACATTTACGAAATGGGTCGCTGTCCGCTTGAACAAAATTGGGAAATATTGTAAACTTACTTTCGAAGTGGGTCTAACCCAAACTGTAAGAAATATACGTGGAAAATTCAGTAGAAATGAAATGCCTACAACGCTATTTGTGAGTCAATTTCACGCAGTTTCGTGATGAGAATTTTGCTTAAAGGAATTTTGAATTTTGCTTTTACCTCGGTATGAAGGCGTACAAAGTTCAATTAGTGCAGGGGCTGAAGCAAAATGACCATCCGCACGAACGCTTGGAAGAATATGAACATTTTTTTTAGCGAAAAATCATCTGGCAAGGAGCCGTCCTCACAATCAATCGAGAGCGTTACCGAGCCATGATAAACGAGTTTTTGTTACCCAGAATTCAAGAGGAGGACACACACGACATTTGATTTTAACAGGACGGTGCAATTTTCCACACAGCAAACGCAACAATCTGTCTTTCGCACACTGTCATCGGGGATCGAATTGAAAGCCGTAACGGAAATGTCAATTGGCCAGCACTCAGCTGCGACTCCGTTAGACTTCTTTTTGTCGGGAGGCGGTAAGAATAAGTGTTACGCTAACCATCCAGAGACTATCCAAGTCTTGAAAGATCAAATTGAGGTTGCCATTGATGAGATAGGAGCCCGTACAATTTAAAATGTAATGAAAAATTGGGTTGACCGAACTGGGGGTACTGTAAAGTCAGCCGTGGAAGTCATTTGAACGAAATTGTGTTCCATACTTAATGGCAATGTATACTCTTTCTAATAAAACAAACCGTTTTGAAAAATATTCATTTGCCTTTAAATTAGAGCCAAATTAAATTGCAAACGTTAGATGAGCCACCCTTTACATATATTCAATATTCGACAATTCAGCAAAAATAACGATATTTACTATGCTGTCGTCTGAAGACGGTACAATTCCTGATTCCTGTAAAATTGCTCATTAGTGAATAGGCTCTTATTCCTTCATGCAGGCAATGCTGTTTTAGTTTACTAAACAGAATCTCATTCAACGCTGACTGAAATCATGAAGTAAGGTTTAATTGCTAGCAATAACTATGTATTTCGAAGCCAGATATTTTGAAACCTTCTGGCCATTTACCAAATTTTGAGATGAATTTTGAATTTGTTTCTTGCAAATACTTCCCAAAATTAAACTTTTTGTGAGAAATGTTTCCCTTTCCAAAATTTCAACGTCATCTATCAGCGTGTGGTCAGACAGTATCACTTAAATGATTTGAAATTGCACTGTGAGACCGATGAAATTCTATAGTCGAATCGTGAGACTGTTAACTGTTGTTGACTGGCCAATATATGTATTCGTTATCACAAAAGCATTTTAATTTGTAAACTAAATTGGTTTCTAACATTTTTGGAATTAAGTCTGTTATTTTTGTAAATAAAATTTTTCCCAAACTCTGAATGAACTTGCAACAACTTGTATATCATAATTTTTCAAACGGTTTTTACTTTTTCAAACAAAATTTTGACGAACGGAATTGCAATACGAGTAAATAACTTGTCGTTAGGATTAATCTCAATAATTAAATTTTGAATTTGTGCAGGACTTTCCTACAACACATTATTATTACCAGACTTCACACTCCGCCCTCGTATTTGTTTATAGCTTATTTAATATTATTCAAAATTACTTGTAAATTAATTAATCGATTGGTTAATTTTCTAAAATTGGTCGAGTGAAAAGATGTATCCGATAATTTGAATACTCTTTCTGAGAAAATAGAAACACAGTATTAGTTTTATATAAAGCTGAAAGCCTAAGAACTATAATTTAAGAACCGACCTGACCAATTTCGAACGTACATTTAATTTGCTAAAAATACTCAAAAAATGTTCGTACTACAGAATTTGGAATTGTGGTAATGATATCATCAACATATCTGTAATAAAAGATATATTTAACGGGAGATATTTTCAACACTTCGGTTTCAATATATTCAATATAAGCAATATATGCAAATTGGCTACTGCCGGGCTAGCCGGCGAACCTATCGGAACCAAATACTAGTTTAAAACATCTCCCAGTAAAACTAAGATCAGTGTTATCTAATACAAATTTTAAACCTTTCAGAAGATGTTTTAAGTACAATGTTGTTTTACAGGAAAAGAGGAAATATTGTTTAAACAGAAACCATAGTAGGCATTTCGTACTACGGAACAATTGACTTGGCTTTTCCTAGCACGAAAATGACTTCACTTTCGTAAAAACCTATTTTCGACGAGGGTTTTCCAAAATTTAAAGAGCTTTTCGAACCTTTACCATGGATTCACCAACAAAATAATGCCCCAATTGATACAGCAAGAATTATTGCAAGCCAGATAAGAAATGAAGGTGTGTCATGGCCCCCATATTTACTCGATTTGAATATGTGGGCGGGGCTTTCAAGGATGTGTATGGAGAAGACATGCAATATGAAGATAAACTTTCATCGATTAAGAGCTATTAAAATAGCGTGGGATAAAATAAGTCTAAATTATGTGAGCGCCCTCTACGATTCGATGCCTTCACGAATTTTCGAAGCTATTTGTGCGAAAGAAGGGAGCACCCATTTCTAAAAGCAATGTGATGTTTTTTTTCGAAATTAGTTTTTATAGAGATCTCTCTACTGAACGTTATCAAATGACGCAATCAAATGCATGTTTTTTTGACTAGATTACTGCAAGTTATTGACATTTGAAATCAATATAATAGGTGGTCGTAATTAAGTTAAGTGGTGTGTATAGTGATATTAAATTTTCATTTCTCGCTGGAACCGGTTTTATATATTTATGGTAATTAAAATTTATATTTGTATGTTGAATATTGCTATTGATAAAATTGGGGGTTGATCCTATCAGGAATTACTACATGCGATTGATAACAATAATGTGAGATAAAAGATAAAGAAATTATAAGGCATGTTTCAAACAGAGCAGTTCCTATTTCCAATACATTCGCAAAAAAATCTATTTAGAAACCCATTTCCTGCAAACTGGTACTAGGATTACCAAAAATTATTCAGAAACATACAATTTTGAACATTAACTTTGAAATGTATAATAATTTTAACATAAGCTATTTTGTAGAGCCAATGTTGTTTATACTGCAGGGCATTATAGTTGTCCGTCCCTGGATTATAAACATGTAGGTACGAGTATATATCATAATAACTAAATAAACGTATCACAAAGATTTGGCCGCTACTATTGAAAATGACAGTTTCTCTTAGCTTTCATAGTTGTTGCCGTTAATGTGTATTTTCACACGTGTATTGAGCACAACTCATAATGACCGCAGTAAACGAGTGTTCGCATACGTTATAATTTTAACTAAAGTGTTTATTATTTTTACGAAATTGTTCTAAATGTGTACTTTACACAAGAACATAGTTGTTCAATGCTATCACAAACTACAAACAATCTAGAAAATACTGCAATTATGGCAGATACTCGTTTAAATGCACCTCTTTTGTTGTCATAATGTGTCCAATACACGTGTGGAAAAGTTCCATGAACAACTGGCATTATTCCATTGTTCGTTTTCGACTGTCGACTTAAGAGCTCCATTATTTTTGTTTTTTGAATATTTTTTGTATGTTAACCAAGTAGAACAAATTGGAATAAATCAATAATTTAAAGAATGGGGCATCGAAACAATACTACAAAATTTTTACACAAGCGGTCAATAAACGAAGGCCGCCGATTTCCTTAGCAAGGGCCCCCCAGTTCTGTTGAGTATATCTCAAATTATAAAGATTGTAATAATAAACATTTCCAACAAACTCATAAAAATATTATTAAAATTATTAAAGCTTTAAAAAACATGTAAAATCTTAACCAAAAATAAAAGATCCAACACCATTGGATCAAATTCTAGCTACAATTTGTTTTGTATCTTGCAGATGATGAACAAATTGAAATATTTTTTAAAATACTTTGGTGAAAATAAAACTATAGCAAATAAGTTCTCAAAATTCAAATTCAGATAATTTGCCATGCACTGTTTTTATACAACAAATATACCGATTGATAATAAAATAATTCGTTGATTAAAAATACTGCTTTAATCCTTAAGCGTAGACGAATCTTACCTCCCTTTATTGCAGAT